>JAGKTI010020381.1:0-14766 GCA_018397915.1 Birgus latro | reverse complement strand
ACACACACACACACACACACACACACAGAGTAAAGCGATGAGAAGTTGGGAGAGCGAGTGCGTGGGTGTGTGAGGCAAACGATGCTGCATCAGGTCCCACGGTCACCATGGTGACTTACCATTTTTCGCCAAGCGCTCGTTCCTTTCCCGGTCTGCCCTGCCTTCTTCCCTTCCTCCACCACCACCACCCCCACCCCCACTCCCACCCCCACCACCCAGTGTGCTGTCAGGCAGCACATGGCCCCCCAGCCACACTCACACTGAGCCACAGGGAAGGCTGAGGTGTAAGTACTCGGTGGAGGAGCCTTCAGAACTGCAGGCTTTTCAGGAGTAGAGTTCTTTGCTCTTGATCACATACTTGTTGCAATGCAAGGGTTGTAAATCAAAACAGAGAATTGCTAGATACCATCTAAAGTGATTCCACTGGAGAAACGCAGGGATGAGGAGTGTGCTTATAAGTTTGAATCGTTTTGAGGTGCTCAGTGCTGCTAATGAGCCTGCTGAACGATAGGATACCTTTAAAAGTGCCGATTCGGTGACGATTCGGTAAATGACCGTCGATTCGGTATTTCGTCGTGTAAACAAGTGGGTTGGGGGAGGGTTAATGCCCCTTCCCGGAAAACAGCTAACTTAAAAGACAAACAAAATGTCTCGGACCAGGACAGACCAACAGATGACGACCAAGGACAGTACAAGGGACATGGTACGAATTTCAGCGCGAAATGTAAGGGATGCGAGTGATGACGCAGGGTTGCCATTTTAGCGCGAAACGCGCTAGATTTAGCGCTTTTTGATGATAGTTAGCGCGATAATTTTGAAAATAGCGCCATGGCGCTATTTGGCGCGTTTTTACCCAATTTACCTCCAGATTTAGCGATTTTACTTACATTTCAAATATACAATACTTAGTTTTCCTGGAACACTTTAAGGTATCAGAAAAAGTAGTTTAATTTTTTGTACAAAGTGATAAATCACGCAGTTTGTACTATTTACTGTGTGGACTCATGTACATGTGGAGCGAAGTTGGACGTGTCCACGACGAGTGAGTTCCCTCACTTCCCCATACAATGTTCCTGCCTCGTCGTGGACTGGTCAGTAGAGAGTTAAACCTCGGTGTGATAAGTTGTTGCCACTTTTGTCTTCCTGGATTAGCCTATTATTTCTGACTGCCTACATCATGAATAGCAAAATTAAAAAATACAACACTTTAGAGTTCAGTGGCTAACTGACTCCAGGTTTAAAGACTGGCTATTAAAAGTAGACGGAGACGACACGAAATGTTTCTGCAAGTACTGCAAATGCACGATAGCTGCAAAGTTGAGTGATTTAGAAAGGCACAAAAAGACATTGAAACACAAGAAGGCTGAGGAAACATTTTCGTCACAAAGACAACCCAAACTTAAGTTTGTGAAACCAAGTGAAAGTGTACATGAAACTGAAGCAGGCTTGTGTTTGTTCATAGCTGAACATTGCTCCTTGAGAGTAGTGGATCATTTAAGTGCGCTCTGCAAACATCATTTCTCGGACAGTAAACGATGTAAAGACCTAAAACTGAAAAGATCAAAGTGTAGTGCTGTTGTGTGTAATATACTTGCTCCATATTTTGCACGTGATTTGAAAAATGACATTGGAAACAGTAAATTTAGTTTACTGATAGACGAGAGCAATGACATATCTGTAACCAAGCTTCTAGGTATAGCTATTCGTTATTACTCGGAGGGAAAAAAAACTTGTTGTGGTTACATTCTCGGACCTAGTTGAGTTGAGAGAATGTAATGCTGATGCAATCTGTCATGCACTGAAGGATTCTTTGAAACGTAATGGACTTGAGTTGCAGAATCTTATTGCCCTTGGCACTGATAATGCTTCAGTTATGATTGGTGTCAATAGTGGAGTTTATGCAAGGCTAAAATCTGAAATTCCTCATCTAATGTTAGTCAAATGTGTGTGTCACTCACTTCAGCTCGCTGTTTCTCATGCTGCTGCCGAATGTCTACCTAGGCATTTGGACTTCTTGATCCGAGACACATATAACTGGTTTTCACATTCTGCAGTGCGCCAAACTAGATACAAGGAACTGTATGGACTAATAAACGAAGGAAAGCCTCCCTTGAAACTAATACAGATGAGCCAGACCCGATGGATGTCCATTGAATCTGCAATTCTAAGAATAGTGCAGCAGTGGACTGAGCTCAAAACCCATTTTGACTTTGCAAGAAAAAATGAGCGATGCTACACTGCAGATCTTTTGTTCTCAATGTTTAGTGACATGAGAAATTATGTGTTTCTCATATTTTTGAAACAAATTCTTAGTGAAGTTCAAAGTGTGAATAAGAAATTCGAAGCTGATGTCCAAGACCCAACAAAGTTGCTCAGTGATCTAGTGCATCTTATTGACTCCCTTAGTGCTAAAATTGTCATACCAGGTAAAAAGTTAAAGGAAAGTGATTCCCTTCAGGAACACTTGGATCCCAAGCCGTATCTTGGCTATGAGTTTGAAAAAAACATGTCTGAATGCAAGTTTCCTGATGAGATCGCGAGTGATATTCGACGAAGATGCATAGAATTTGTAATAGAGCTTGTCACACAACTTCGTCAACGCTTGCCTGAGAACTTTAAAGTACTCCAGTCAATGTCATCCTTCAGTGGGAGTGAATGCCTAAAGCCAGTGAAAAATGATATATTGGACCTTGCAAAATTGTTTGTTGATGATGCAGAAATACTCACGCGCATCGATTTCCAGTGGAGAAAACTTCATACTCTCCAGTGGACACAGACATCTGACACTATTGGACTGTGGGCAGAAATAGCGTCATATAGGGATGCGACTGGAGAAAATCCTTTCAAAGAACTGTCTGACCTGGCCTTAACAATACTCAGTTTACCCCATTCTAATGCAGATGTGGAACGGGTTTTTAGTCAGATGGGTATTGTCAAGTCGAATATGCGTAACCGATTAGCCATCAAGAGCTTAAACGCTGTTTTGACAATCAAGTATGGACTGAGAAGGCATGGCAGATCCTGTCATGATTATAAACTACCTGAGAGTGTCTTGAGAAAAATTGGGTCAGTGGAAGCATATCAGACCTCATCTCAACCATCAACATCATCTCAGCCAGACCAGGGAGCAGAGACATTCACCGAGGAAGATCAAGGAGATCATAGAGTGGGATCTAGCAGATCTACAGTAACCCAAGTACCACAGTCATAGCTGGTGAGTGTAAAAGTGTACTTGAAATATGTGTGTAGGTCAGAATCAACGTATCGTGTGTAGAAACATTAGTTGGCGCTTTTTTTGGTGCCTTTTTCAGAATATTTAGCGCTTTTTAGCGCGTTTTTAGTAACAATCTAGCGCTATTTCGTGAATTTGAGATGGCAACTCTGGTGATGAGGGGAATGAGAGAGAGAGAGAGAGATTGTCCAGACGCTTGAAGGTGCAAAAATAGACATATATGGGATGACTGAGACGAAATGGAGAGGTGAGAGAGTGGGAGTGTGGATGGGGTATACGTGTGGGAGTAGGTGAGAATGAGAGGGCAAAAGAGGGCGTATGTATTGCTGGGTGCAAGAGATGGAAGGAGAGTATGAGAGAGTATGGATCAGTTGGTTTAGCGATTGTGTGGGTAAGACTGAAAGAAGGAATACAGACGTGGGCGATGTGTGTGTGTACATGCGCCAACGGAAGACTGTGTGAGCAGAGTGAAAGAAGAGTTCTGGGCAAATGTGGAAGCGTGCATGGAAAAGTTTGAGAGGAGTGAGTGTGTATTTGATTGGAGATATGAATGGAATAGTAGGGATCGTGAAGGTTAATGGGGTAGTTGGTGAATGTGTGTACCTGCAGAAGTGGACGTGAACGGCAGTGGTCTACTGGACATCTGTGCTGGGAGGAGGTAGGTGATATCTAATATCCTTTTTAGGCACAAAATGACCCACAGGTATACATGGCGAGTGATGAGAAGGGTGGATGGTGAACTGAATGAGTGGCAGGCAGTGATTGATTATGTGTGTCGATGAGACGGTGAGAAGGTATGCAGTGGATGCAAGAACATACAGAGGTTGGGGGAGTGGACTTTCTGACCACCACTTGTTGATGGTGAAAGTCAAGGTATAAACGCGACGGATGAATAGGACGAGAGGACAAGAGGAAGTAGTCCATACAAGGAAGGTAGAGGATGGAAGAAAGACATAATATAAGAGAGAAGTGGAGAAGCAATTGCGTAAATATGATGTGGGGCAGATAGGGGAGGTAGAAGACATTCACAGAAGAAATCTGTGCAGCGTATGAGGTGGTGTGTAGGGTGAAGAGAAGACGAATGGGAATGCAAAGAACAGCATGGTGGAATGAAGAGGCGAGACAAGCTGTGACACAAAAGAAGAATGCATATAGTGAGTGGATGGGAAGCAGAGACATGAAGGAAGCAGAAAGATGGAATATGCAGGGAAGAAGAGAGGTGAAAAGATTAGTAAGAGAGAGTAAGAAGAGGGTGGATGATGAATTTGGAACAAATCTGATTGTAAAGTGGAGGGAATATAAGAAAATGTTCTTTAAGGAGGTGAAGAGACACAAGGTGAAAAAGAAGTTAGTAGGGGGTGTGAAAGATAAAATTGGTAAATTGCTAGCGGAGAAGGGAGAAAAAGTGAGCAACTGGAGAGAACACTTTAAGAAATTGTTAGACATTGAGAATAACAGTAATGTGCGTAAAAGTGGTTGGAGAACGACTGGGAGAAGGAGGGATGTGAGAAGGTAGGAAGAGATCAGTAGGATGGAGGTGGTGGAAGCAATGAAGAAAGTTAAAATGGAGAAAGCCCCAGGAATTGATGGAGTGTGTGGTGAAATGCTGAAGCATGGGAGAGAGATAGTAGTAGAATGGATATGGAAGATGTACAGATTGGCCTAGGAGGAAGGTAGAGTCCTGGAGGATTGGAAGTCAGGTATAATTATTCCCCTGTACAAAGGAAAATAGGAAAAAGAAGTGTGTGGTAATCATAGTGGGATTTGTCTTCTTAGTGTAATAGGCAATGTACATGGTAGGATACTTGTTGACTTAGGGAAATAACAGAGGAATCAGTTGGAGAAGAACATGGAGGTTTTAGGAAGGGAAGAGGTTATGCAGATCAGATAATCATTAGGTCTTTAGTGGAAAAGTTTCTAGTGAAGGGAGGAAAGTTGTATGCGGCCTTCTTGGATTTGGAGAGAGTATATGACAGGGTGGATAGACGAGGAATGTGGACAACATTAAGAGCATAGGGAGTAAATGGGAAGCTGTTGAATGCTGTGATGGCTGCAGTGCTTGTGGATGATGAACTGAGTGA
The DNA here is from genome assembly GCA_018397915.1 of Birgus latro. Taxonomy (NCBI): domain Eukaryota; kingdom Metazoa; phylum Arthropoda; class Malacostraca; order Decapoda; family Coenobitidae; genus Birgus; species Birgus latro. The sequence goes on along the minus strand of JAGKTI010020381.1, from coordinate 9,453 downwards.
ATTTTTCTCTCTGTTGATTTGAAACAGGGATGTGTCATGCCTTCATGGTTGTTCAGCCCATATATGCATAGAGTTATAAAAGAGGTATAAAGTAGGGCAGTGGATGTAAGAGTGACCCTAATGAAAGAGGGCAGCGTTTGGAAACTTCCTTTTCTGTTGTTTGCAGGTGATACTGTATGAAGTCGAAGAGGAACTACAAGGCTGTGTGAATGAATCTGGGAGAGTGTGTAAGAAAGAGAACAGAAAGATGAGTGTGGAGAAGTATAAAAACTACGGTCTTCGAGAGAAATGTAGTCACTGAATGCACAGTGAATTTGGATGATTAGCAAATGGAAAATGTGAGTGCACTTAATTACTTAGGCAGTGTGGTGAGTAAGGATGGAAGTTTGGAGGATGAAGTGTTATAAAGGGTATAACATGGAAGAAAGGTTGCTGATTCTTTGAAAGCAGTGATAAAAAAGGGTAGTGAGCATGGAAGTAAAAAAGTCGCTACATGACAGTATTGTGATACCAATTCTAACGTAGGGAAACAAAGCTTGGACCTTGTTGGAAGGGCACAAGTCAGGAGTGAAAGCAGTGGAAACAGGAAGCCGTGCCAAGCCACAGCAAACCCGTCCCCGGCAGTCATTATAGTGCTGATGTATAAAACACAACAGGATATCTAGTCAAAGATGTCACATACCAAATTTGGAGTAAATCGGGTGAAAATTGACGATTTTATGCCCATTTGACATTGGCCCCCCTACTGCTAACTGGGGGGGGGGGGCACCCCCCGAATTAAGGAGGGAAGGCAAAGGATGCACATTTGAAAGATGCACATTTAGGTTTTGGTTTCATGTCGATGTGACGAATGTGAAAGGAGTTATGGCGAAAAAACTTTCTTTTTTGGGGGGGTTGAGGTTGGGGGGGGTCAAGGCTGTAGACCCCCCCCATGATGCCCTTCGCCGAGTTTGGCGCAAAATTTAATCAGGGGATCAGGTCAGAGTCCATCATCCCTGTAGTTTTAGTCAAAATAGCACCAGTAATTATAGTGTAAAGTTGTTAACAGACAGACAAACATAGAAACAGACAAACCGAGTGAAAACAATACCCGTTCCTGAGCCCTTCCAGGGCGGGGACGGGTGATGAGTTATTTGAGAGGAGCATGTGGAGTTACATGGAGAGACTGACAAATAAGGAAGTGAAGGAGCATTGTGGTGTGGGTGTGGATGTGATGGAAAACGTTTGGAGGAAGACTCTGAGGTGGTTTGGCCATGTGGAGAGGATGGAGAATGAGAGACTAATGAGGAAAGTGTGAGGGAGGAGGAGACCGAGGATGAAATGGAGGGATGGAGTGGAGATGTGTATGAGAGGGGTGTGTGAGCTGTGGGATGGACGGCGAAATCAGGGGGGACAGGGCGACGGGGAGGTGATTTGTTTGTGGCCACCCCTTACGGGATTAAGGCGTCTGGCAGTAGATGGATAGACAAAGTATTGAATTAGAGGCAAACTAATCTCCATGTTGCTGCTTTCAGTTCGTCATGTATGGTTCCCGGTGCTCTACATAATATATAGTACGACTGTAGGTATTTAAAATGACAACATGACACCTAGTAATATCATTAATGGGTATGATATGAAGACTTCGTGACACAAGCTGCATGGCATGATAGGATGGTGGTAGGTTAGCATCAGCGAAATATTGTGGCTGTCACCTTTGGCCCAGCACAGGTGTACCGTACAACAACTGATGGAGATACGGCTTTTTTTTTTTTTTTATGTGTCCGACTCTGGGCATAGGCTTCACAGCCTGCTATCAAGGCCCAGTCGTCCTCCTACAATCTACATGTCACCACTTCGGCGCTTAACACCCACCGTCCATATTGAATACATGCTAGGGCTGTCTCATACAGGACTGGTGTATTGGTATTAGCGGGGTTATTTTTACGACATGTCGGCGGGTCTTCTGGTAGATCAGTAAAGCCTGATTTAATGAAATTCAAATCCTTAAACTGTTCCCTGCACCAGCGAGGATTCGAACCTGGGTCCCACGGGACCGCAAGCCAACTCTCTACCGATCGAGCTACCGCCTCCCCTCTGGACACTTCTCAGTCTATCTATCTATCTATCTATTGCTGTTTTACAGGGAGGGGCACTAACCCTCCACCAACCCCACTTGTTGACACGTAGGGAGCACTTACCACCGATAAACGCTGAAAAGTGCATTTGCGACGGATGTGTATAGAACAGACATTGCTTAAAATTGCACAAAGTAAATGGTGAACATATTAATTTATTTCTCCGTATTTCGAAATTAATGTCGGTGATTGAAGTTCCGTTCGCGACGAGTTTGTTTATTGTTTTGATGACTCAGCATGTGTTCCTAGCCAGCCACCAGCCACAGCCACAGCTCCAACGGTACAGCCACAGCCACAGCTCCAACGGTACCTTAATCAGCAAACATAGTGGTCATGATAAGCTAATGGACCCTTCATAGTCACCCACGAACATGTTAGCCTGCAAAGGTAGGGTAAACGCAGCCAAAACGAGGGGATTTTATGTGGGCCTGGAGGCTACTTTACTGTTAAATTCAGGTATGAGGTTAGGCGGGTTTGAGGGGCGAAGCACACCTAGGTAGGCGTCCTTGTATGCTTAGTTAATGTCTTGTTTGATTGCATGGGTGTAGCCTAATTTGAATGGGATCTGGGGAGGTTAATGCCAAAAACACACACAAATGCCAGAAAACTTATTTTAGCAGTGAAACTGTACTTTTCTAGTTTTGTTATGATGCTCAGTCGATTCTCATGTAGCTTCACATTGCAAATAACTTGCTTTGCCACCACCACCACCCATAGAGTAGCGGCTATCATAACAGGAAATCTAATGATTTTTTATTGAAATGACTATCAGCATTAAGTAAATGAAAAAAAAAAAAAGATAAGCATACCTTTATTACTGAAATTGCCGTTTAGCTTCTGCTGATTATTAACTGATTCTTGACTTACAAAACAGGGAAGGACACTGAAGTCTGTACATTCCATAAATATTGGTCGATTTTTGGCTGAAGCTGCAGGAGAGCTCCTGTGCATAAAATTTACTACTGTATTTTTTTCTTAAACTTAATTATCATTGTGTTAGCTTTAAAAAGTTATGGAAATTCATAGTTTTGAATATTAGCTATAAAACCACCAGTGTTACATGCAAACCATGGCAGGCGGTCACCCACCATTTGAGACTTGTTGGTTGATTCATCTCCAAAGTCAGTTCAACACAAATAGTTTGTCCCCACTAACCTAACCTGACCTGATTCAGTCAAAACTAAATTCATTTAACCTAAACAGTTTAGTGATGGTTGAGTTTCAGGTCCATATCAACCGATTGCCCTCTGTTGGACACTACCAGTGAAGTCAATAAACTTAACTTCGTGCTCTTGAGTAATATTATTTTTGCAGAATTTTGGTTTCATGAATGAATTATACAATATTTAGTAACACAAATGATATTGCTGCAGAATCTGGGTGTCATAAATAGATTTACAGTTATGAAAAGTAATCGGTGTGTTAAAATTTTCATCGTTAGTGATGGTGGCTATCATCCACTCACTTAATATAGTGCTGTTTGGCTCATCCTTCACCTTTATCATTCTTTTTTTGTGTTTACCTCCTCTCATCATATTTCTCCCATTTTTCCTGTCACTTTTTATTCATCCATCCATCCATCATCCAATCCTACGTTGCCCCATGAGGAACATAGGAGCCCGGGGCTCGGCAAGTTGGTCCTGATATTTACGATGAGAGTGACCAGCTTCGCTCATCCCTGAGTGGGATTACGTGACCAGTAAACCCCAGCCACCCCATACTCTTTTGTTTTCAGCTGGCTTTATATTGAATAACATGTCTAATGGTTTCCTGTAAGCCAGAAAACCAATTATAATACTGAGTGGTAACCATGTAACCAACCCATACTTGTTCCCTGCGTGTCAGCAAGTGGGTTGGCAGAGGATTAGTGCCCCTTCCCATAAAACAACTAACTCAAAGACAGACAAACACCCCTTAAAGGAATGTTACGTCTGGCTGTAGGTAGATAGTAGATAGATTTGTTAATGGGAGCTGTCCTGTAGTTTCTCAGAATTTAGAGCCTATAGTTGTGGAGTATACCGGTACGCCAAAAACAGAATTTTTGTAGTTTTCGAATCACACCTCTAAGGCTAGTTGTTAACAAACTTGTTAGATTTTGATTCTTTTATTTGGACAGGTCTGTCAGGTTAGTACAGGGCCAGAACTATAAATTTACCAGACATTCTCTCTCTCTCTCTCTCTCTCTCTCTCTCTCTCTCTTTCATTATTCTATTCAGTCATCTCAGAGCACCCAAAGTAAGGCTGGAATGTACTGAATATCTATTGAAAAGAGCACCACAAAACATAACCAGATGTAATGTAACATTACAGCAAAACTAACCAACCATCCTGTTCCACCAGCATATGCTAATCTAATCTAACCGAGGCAGCATTCTATAAACGCAGTGGGAAAATATGGCTTAATAAAGCAGTTAATTATGTTAAATGCTCATTGCTGAAAAGAGTGAGTCAGAACTGGTATCAAGAAAAGATGTGGACCAGTTTTTAAAATCAAATATGTTGGCATTGTGATAAATTTAGAAATGGCTATTATTAGTAGGAAACAGACATCTTTAACCGACTACCGTACTAAACTTACTCCACAAATATGTGCAGTATATGTAAATTAACCTGATTAGTTGACAAAAATATTGATAATATTAAGTTTATATAGTTTTAAATGTGTATATATACACTCAACCCTCAGCTATCACGGGTTCCGCTGTAGCATATATCGCTATCACGCCTGTATAAAAAATACCTTTATCGTGCAGTAAATGCCTGCTATCACGCACCAGAAATGTTTGAAAAATTCAAAAAGGCCAGGCTTCGGTGCCCCACCCAGCTAACAAAAGATTCACTTGGTGATTGGTCGTGTGACGTCAGCACCAGCCGAGTGCTGACTGGCTGCCCGACCAAGTCTCCTGCCCGCCAAGCCATTCAAGTGCTCATCCTCAGACCGCGAACAGTGATAGAGAGAACAATACCCTTTTTAGTGAATTTACAATGGCCATCGTACCCCCTCCTCGTCCTACCATCGCCCAATGTAATGCTGCAGCACCTGGCAGGGAAATAAAGAAGAGGGAGAACCAAGGCTATGCAGATAAACTGGAAATTGTGAAACTTATAGACAGTGGTGAGACCAGGTGAAGTGTGGGGAAGAAATATAACATCAATGAATCAATTGTGAGGGGTGCTTATAAGAATCACAATCACATCATTTTTGGGGGGTTTGCTGATAATTTCCTTGATGAGATGGAACGTCGAAGGGGTGGTCAGTAAACTCCACCCCAGCCTCGGAATCTCTCTGACCCACCCAAACTTTTCAACATCCCCATAAAGGTAAATAAAAAGGGATATTAAGTTCTGTTTTTTATTAACCCTCCCTGTAAAACAAATTACTCAGAGTCAAATGGCCACCCCTTACGGGATTATGGCATCTGGCAATAGATAGCTAGATAGTATATTTCTAATTTGCATGCACATTTTTAGACTATTATATGTTATTATTTGGTAAAAAAAGGGTATCTTAAGAGTAAAAACAGTGTTGAGGTCATGGCACCAATTAGAATTACCATAAGTTCTTTAATTCGTCTATCACAGTTTTGGCTATTGCGCAGCCATAGCGGCACCAATTGGGCGTGATAGCCGAGGGTTGAGTGTATATATATATGTATAGATATATATACACACACACACACGCATATATACAGTATGTATCTCGATATACGATGCCCCTAGATGTGATACCCCGGCTTAATAGTGGAGGTAGAAATACTGTACCACCATACCTCACCTAACGATGGCCAAACTGCAGTTCAGCAATGGGTTCAGATTTTTTCTTACCGATTTTGATGATATTTTAGACTTAAATTTTATATTTAGATTGATTTATAAACTGTTTTTAGATTGTTATTAATGTGTTTTAGTCATAGGTGAGGTGAACATTGTCATTTGGGGGTACAGTTTACTAAGTTTGATTTTTCCAGACATATTTGATGATTTTCAGATTTTATTTTTGGGTTTAGATGAGTTGTAAACTGCTTTTAGACTTAGATTAGCTTGTTTTAAAGCTATTTGGGGGTTTAGGTGAGCAAGGAACTCATCTTGGTGGGTTTAGGTAGGGGGGGAAACCCAAGGCTCAGAAATGCATCCCTGTACCGTACTTTAAATGTTAAATCTACCACAATGTATGATAGCCTGCATAGCGATGGGTTTGTACATAACCAATGCCATCATTAAACTGGGATATACTTGTATATGTATATATTTACCTGACACTTGATATAAGTCATGGTTGCCCACTGGACAGTTAGTGATGTAAGTTGCGGTACAGTAGCTACTTGGGTTAATCCAAAACTGCCCATTTGCTGTGTGGGAGATTTTGCTGACAAGTACAGTGGTCCCTTGGTTACTGCACATAATTGGTACTTAGCATGATGTGTGACAACAAAACAGTGTGATAAGGAAAAACACAGAACCTATAGGATTTATCCTAACTGCAACCAGGCATCCGAAGTGCTAACATTTTTCCCATTTTCAACAGTTTAGACCCACTAAATTCATACATACTGTCATGGTAATTAACAAGAACACCATAGGTATGGTTAGTTTAATGGAAAGTGATGAAAATAGTATAGTTTGGAAGGAATCCCTACCATATTCAGACTTGAGGTGGGCTTCATGTAAGAGGTTCTGAATCAAGGGGATGGAGAGTTAATGTCCCCCACCATCAGGGATTAACTCCTCAAGTAGGGCCTCATCTTTGAATCCTTCAAAGTCATCAGAAACCATAGACACTGCATCATCAGTGTCAGCAGAAACCAGCTCAGGTGTGCAGTAAAAATTTCTTTTAGCATAAAAATGCACAATAGCAGCAGATTTTGAACTTACAGTGATAAGGAAAACTGTCATAACCCAGTGCACAATAACCAAGGGATCACATGGTAGTGATCTCTTGGTTATTAAGCAGAATTGGTACCAGCCTAGTGCGTGATAACCAAAGCACTGAATCTACGGGATTTATTGTAGGCTAATTGGTACTGGGCACCACGTATAAGCCAAAAGTTTTCTTGTTTACAACAATTTAGACCCACTAAGTACCTATACTGAATATTGTTATGGTAAGTATCAGAAACACATAGGCATGGGTTAGTTTAACCCCTAAAGACCTATGCCTTTTGAGTGAGTTACGGAAAATGTTGCATTAAGCCCTATGGCTGTTGATGGTACAGAGGCCACCAAAAACTGGTGGTAGGTCTCACTGCTTCTTTTATGACACATATGAGATCCAGCCAATGGAAACTTAGAGATCAGGTGGTGGGAGGCATGATCCAGCCCCCTCCCTGGGTTTGGGGACCCTCCCTCCCCAGGTCATCTTTCCACCTACCTTTGCCCACTGGATCCAGCCTTCTGTGTTCCCTCCCACCCAAACTACCCCCCATACCCCCTCTAGCCCGTATTGGGTGTGTGTGGCAGACATATTCCCTCCCTTCTTCCCCCTCTTGATGTCCCCCCACACTTCCTCCACTTACCTATTCCCCCTTATTTCTCAAGGACATCCCATTCTTGCCCATAGTGAGGAGTGACTTTTTTTTTTTTTAAATACTTGACAGTTGATTGTGCAGTAACCATTAGACATATGAGAGTGAAATATACATTTTCTGGTGTGTAAAATCAAGCTCTTCGAATCTATAAGACCAAAATATACTGTGGTGCAATTTTTTTTTCTCTCTTCATACAAGAGGGATCATTTTTATTTTTGACATTCTTTGATGATCAATATTACAGTTACTGTAAGTCATATGAGAGTGAAACATACATTTTCAGGTGTGTAAATTCAAGCTATTGATGCCAGTAAGAAAAATTTTTACCTCGGTGAAAATTTAAAAATCGGACCCTCTGAGGATAGGGGGGCTGGGAGATTTGCGGTCTTTAGTGGTTAATAGAAAGTGATGAAAATGGGACAGATGGAAGAAAAACACTTCATGTTAAGACCTGAGATGGGCTTCATGTAAGGGGTTCTGAGTCTGAGGGGTGGAGAGTTAGCCTGTTGGTCTCCACCACTTGGGATTAACTGCTAGGATAGGGCCTCATCTTTGAATCCTCAGAGCCATCAGAAACTACAAATTTTGCATCATCCTTGTTGGCAGAAACAAGCTCAGTTGGGCAATAACGAGGTTTTTACCCCAAAAATTCACAATAACGGAAGGAGTGCAGATTTTCACATTGCTGTGATGACGAAACCCACCATAACAAAGTGCGCAGTAACCAAAGGATCACTGTACTTAAAACATAACCCATTACCTATTGGCTTAAAGTTTCAAAGCTCATAATTTCAAACTTTAACATTGCTCCTTGGTTATCATTTGAAAATGCCCAGGTCCTTCTCTGAGAACCATCAACCTTAACTAGTTAAGGAATTCATTGAGCATGTCAGTGCTGAAAGGGTTAATGGTTAAATTCTTTTTTTTTTTCTTTCTTTTTTTTCTCTCCCTCCAGGCACTGTATGTTACTTGGAAGTTTTCCTTGTGTGTTATTTTCTTCAGCAAACTTGCTGATTTCCAAGGTAGTGCGTGCCCCTGCATTAATTTATTTGTCCATTATGCCAAAAATATAATAAACTGCTTCAGGTGGATGGTGACAGCAGCTGGAGAATGGCTGCCAAATGTATGAGGCAGCCAGCAGTCAGTGCACCAGAGGAGCTGGTATGGACTCTACTGACCCCACTTGTAAGGTATTGATTGTGTTATGGCGCAAATATTTAAGCCATTCCTCCAGGCTTTGTGTGCACAAACTGCTGTACAGTGTTATCAGGTATGCAGAGATACAGATCTAATGGTAGGTCTTGTTCCAGGTCCACATCTGAAGGCTGATCAGCAAGGCAGACGTATCAATAGTATGGATGTGAAGGAGCTTCCTGAGTAATGCAATCAGAATAGATAGAAGTAAGGTCACACTTTATGTTTTTACTTGAATACATGTTTCAGTTAATTGTCTGAGCACATCAGTTTGAAATATATTACTGTTCTTCATATTAAGAAGTGTGTATAATATTATAAGTCCTGAAATACAGTGTTCATTTATGGTAGGGAAAATGAATAATTTTACTCCTGTGCAGAACTTGGGTTATGGTTGTTTTTGAATAGCTGTGCACAGAACTAGACCATAATCGCTGACATTTATGGTACACTTCTTTGTAAGGACCTTTGTCGTTAGTCATATTTCAATTGTAATCATCAGCTGACAGTTGTTATTCAATAATACTCATCTATTATTAGCCCCCCTCGTGCACCGTAAGTTTTCTGTAGGTGTGTGTGACATGATCAGAGAAAATTCCACATGGGCAGACTGGACT
>JAGKTI010020380.1:0-16361 GCA_018397915.1 Birgus latro | reverse complement strand
CACTTGTGATTTTGCCTTTTGTAGGTTACATCCATAGCCATAGCGCACTGCATCATGTTTCTTTATCATCGAAAATTAGTGAATAAATTGACTTTCAGTGTTGACAAGCACAAAAACTATCTCTCTAATATCTCTCCCTCATGTGGTGTAGTGGTCACATGCAACACTGCCTCATGCCCATCTGGGTCCCTTGCAATCGCCAGCCACAAAAAACATCTTTTAAACCACTCTCCCACTGTCCCTGGACCACCCACAAACCTCCAGTTTATTCCAAAGATTAGTGGAAAGATTCAACTTTGTCTATCCATCCATCCATCATCCAATCCTACGTCGCCCCACAGAGCCTGGGGCTAGGCATGTTGGTCCTGACATTTAAGATGACGGTGACCAGCCTCACTCATCCATCAGTTGCATTATGTGAGCAATAAACCCCAACCACCCCTTGGATATAAACCTTCACCAGCTCAATCCAACTGAAGTGTCGCAATTACTCACTATACCACCAGGCGCCAAATTTTGGTCATATGGTTACCATCCAGCGAAATAAATGGTTTCCTGGTGTACAGGAAACCATTTGGCTTGTCACTCAGTGTAGTCACCCACAGGCAGAAGGACGAGGAAAGAATGAAGGAAAGAAAGACAGAAGAGGGAGTGTAAAGTCACCTGTATGCAGAAGGACAAGGCAAGAATGAAGGAAAGAAAGACAGAAAAGGATTGAAAGAAAGAAGGATGGAGGAGAGAAAAGGGCAGACACCCGAGAGCAGCACTACATCAAGTGAGTGGATGGTGAGTGCCCCCACCTAACTTTGTGTGACTAAAATTTTAATAGAGTTGTTTAGGTATAAGTGGGTCAAAACTGTTAAAACAATCCCTCATCTACCTAAGGGTTAAAAGACTGAAAGTCATAAGCAGTAGGAAAAACAGACAGAGGAAGACAGTTGCAGAGTTGACCTGCTGCATACATGAAGGACTGGGAGTAACAATTAACTCTTGCAGTAGAAAGATGAACAGAAAAAGGATGAGAATTTGCTTCAAGACAGATGCTAGGTGCCCACAGCAGTGGTGGAATGATGTAAGAAGACAGTTCATTGAAGCAGCAACCATAGAAGTAGCAACAGTATTGAGATAAAGATGCAACAATGCACTGAAGAGACAGAAGTTGAAGGGAGCCAGTAAGAAGAGGAGAGTTAATGAGACAAAAAGTGTTTGACTCCATCTTGTTGAAAAGAGCTTGTCGTAAGAGGCGACTAAAAGGGTTGGTGGTGGGTTAGTGCCCCACCCTGTAAAACAACTAACTAAAAATATGAACAAGAAGCCTCAGACCAGGACTGATCAAAAGTTGATGACAAAGTACTGGACAAAGGTCTTGTTACGGATTGCAACTTGGAATGTAAGGAGTATGAATGATGAGGTGAAAGAGAGGAGAGATTGTACAGGTGCTTGAGGGTGTGAAAGTGGATATAAGTGGACTAACTGAAACTAAATGGCAAGGTGAGAGTGTGAGAGAATGGGAGTATGGATGGGGAATATGCGCGGGAGTAGATGAGAATGAGAGGGCAAAAGAAGAAGTGTGTATTGCTGTGAGTAACAGATGGAAGGAGAATATAAGAGAGTATGGATCAGTTGGGTCAAGGATTGTGTGGGTAAGAGTGAAAGTAGGACTACAAATGTGGGCGACTGTGTGCGTGTATGCGCCAATGCAAGATCATGTAAGTAGAGTGAGAGAAGAGTTCTGGATAAATGTGGAAACTTGCTTGGAAAAGTTTGAAAGGAATGAGAGAGTGTTTCAGTGTTTCTGATTGGAGATATGAGATATGAATGGAAAAGTAGGGAATGTGAAGGTGGATAGAGTGGTTGGTGAGTGGGGTGTGCCTGCTGAGATGGATGAGAATGGAAGTGCTTTAGTGGACGTTTGTGCCGGAGGGGGTTAGTGATAGCTAATACCCTCTTCAGGCACAAGATGATCCATAGGTATACATGGTGAGTGTTGAGAAGGGTGGATGGTGAACTGAATGAACGGAAGGCAATGACTGACTATGTGTGTGTGTATGAAAGGATGAGAAGATGTGTAATGGATGCAAGAGTATATCGAGGTTGGGGGAATGGACTTTCTGACCACCACTTGGTGGTGGGCAGAATCAGGGTCCAAACAAAATGGATGAAGAGAAGAAGGGAAGGACAGGAGGAAGTAGTTCTTACAAGGAGGGTAGAAAAGTTACAAGAGGATGGAATAAAGGCTGAATATAGAAGGGAAGTGGAGGAGCGATTGGGTAAATATAGATTGGAGCAGATGGGGGACATGGAAGGTGTGTGCAAGATATTCACAGAAAAAATCTGTGCAGCATGTGAGGTGGTGTGTGGGGTGAAGAGAAGACGAAAGGGGGTTCAGGTAACAGCATGGTGGACTCAAGAGGTGAAAGAGGCTGTGGCACAAAAGAAGAAAGCATATAATGAGTGGATGAGGAACAGGGGCGTCAAAGAAGTTGAGAGACAGAAAAGAGAGTTATATGTAGAGAGGAGGAGAGAGGTGAAAAGATTAGTAAGAGAGAGCAAGAAGAGAGTGGATGAGGAATTTGGAAGGAATTTGAGTGTAAAGTGGAGGGAATGTAAGAAAATGTTCTGGAAAGAAGTAAAGAGAGTAAGACAGGGTGCCAACGAAGTTAGTTGGGGTGTGAAAGATAAAAAGGGTAGATTACAAGTGGAGAAGGGAGAAAAAGTGAACAGATGGAGAGAAAACTTTAATGATTGGTTGAACAAAAAGAATGAAAGTAATGCAAGTATAAGTGGCTGGGGAATGGCTGGGAGAAGGAGGGTTGTGAAAAGAGAGGAAGAAATCAGTTGGATAGAAGTGGTAGAAACAATGAAGAATGGTAAAATGGGGAATGCCCCAGGAATTGATGGAGTGTGTGGTGAAATGCTGAAGCATGGGGGAGAGACAGTAATAGAATGGATGTGGAAGGTGTGCAGATTGGCCTGGGAGGAAGGTAGAATCCCAGAGGATTGAAAGTCAGGTATAATTATTCCCCAGTACAAAGGAAAATGGGAAAAAGAAGTGTGTGGTAATCATAGGGGCATTTGCCTTCTTAGTATAATAAGAAAAGTATATGGTAGGATACTTATTGACAGAGTTAGGGAAGTAACGAAGGAATTAGTTGGAGAAGAACAGGGATGTTTTAGGAAGGGAATAGGTTGTGTAGATCAGATATTCATTCTTAGATCTTTGGTGAAAAAGTTTCTAGAGAAGGGAAAGAAGTTGTATGCAGCCTTCACGGATTTGGAGAAAGCATATGACAGGGTGGATAGACAAGGATTGTGGAAAGCATTAATAATATATGGAGTAGATGGGAAGTTGTTGAAGGCAGCGAAGAGTTTGTATGAGGGTGCTAAGGCTGCAGTGCGTGTGGATGGCAAACTGAGTGAATTTTTCCATTTTGAAGGTTGGATTGAAACAAGGATGTGTCCTGTCTCCATGGTTGTTCAATCTGTATATGAATGGGGTTAGAAAAGAGATACAAGGTCGGGCAGTGGATGTTCGAGCGGCCCTAGTGAGAGAGGGCAGTGTTTGGAAACTCCCTGTACTGTTGTTTGAAGATGATAGTGTGTTGTTTAGTGAAGACGAAGGGGAGCTGCATGGCTTGATAGATGAATCTGGAAGAGTGTGTAAGAAGTGGAATCTAAAGGTGAATGTAGGAAGGTGTAAAGTGATGGTCTTCAAGAAAAGTGAAGTCAGTGAATGTACAGTGAGATTGGATGGGGAGGATATGGAGATGTGAGTGCATTTAAGTACTTCGGTAGTGTGATGAGTAAGGATGGAAATCTGGAGGGTGAAGTGCTTGAATGGGTGCAGCAAGGAAGAAAGGTTGCTGGTTCGTTGAAAGCAGTGATAAGAAACAGGGGAGTGAGCAAGGAAGTGAAAAAGTTGCTTCATGACAGTATTGTGATACCAACTCTAATATATGGAAGTGAAGCTTGGACCCTGTTGGAGGGACAGAAGTTAAGAGTGAGAGCAGTGGAAATGAGTTTTTTGAAAGGAGCATGTGGAGTCACATGGAGAGACAGACTAACAAATGAGGAAATGAAGGAGGGTTGTGGTGTGAACGTGGACTTGATAGGAAAGGTTAGGAGAAACACTTTAAGGTGGTTTGGGCATGTGGAGAGGATGGAGGGTGAGAGACTGATGAGAAGAGTGTATGTATTTACCTAATTGTATTCACCTAATTGTGATATACAGGAAATCGTGAGGTCCCGTCTCTGTTTCTCAATAAGTCAAATTTTGCCTTAAACTCATGTAAGTTTTTAGACTGGACGATCTCTTTGTCCAGGCTATTCCACAGGTCTATACATCTATACGGAAAACTATATTTCTTGATGTCCTTCGAGCAGCTTAGCTTCTTTAGTTTCATTCCGTGTCCTCTTGTTGCTCTCTCATCCCACACAAACAGATTTTCTCTGTCAATTTTATCTACTCCTATCATGGTCCTGAACATTGCAATCATGTCACCCCTCTTTCTCCTTTCCTCTAAGGAGAGCAAATCCAGCCTTTCCAGCCTCTCTCTGTATGGCAAATCTGGACCATCTTGGTTGCTGTTCTTTGTATTCTCTCAATCTTGGTTATACCTTTCTTTTTGTGTGGGGACCACACTACTGCTGCATATTCTAACCTGGGCCGGATCATGGCCACTATCAATTTTTTCATCATCTCCTCATCCATGTATTGGTCAAGAGTTTATATGTCTCTCTCACTATCTTATTTATGTGCTTTTCAGGTGACAAACTATCCTGGACTAGCACTCCCAAATCTTTCTCTTCTCTCGCTTTTCTAATTGGTTCATTACCCATCAAATAATTCAATGATGGCCTCTTGGTACTTTTATCCATTTCCAATATTTTACATTTTTTTGCATTGAATTTCATTTCCCCACATCTGGCTCCAATCATATATCCTATCCAGATCCTCCTGTAGCATTTTACAGTCCTCTTCAACCTCTGCCTTTCTCAAGATCTTTGCATCATCAGCAAACAGGCTTGCGTAGCTGTTCACTTCATCTACCATATCATTTACATAAATCAAGAACATCACTAGTGCCAACACCGAGCCCTGTGGGACACCACTTGTTACTTCCCTCCATCCAGATGTCCTGTCCTTTATTACTGTCCTCATTTGTCTGTCACCCAAAAAGTCTCTCATCCATTCCAGGAGGCTTCCCTTCAGTCCTCCTATATGCTCTAATTTCCATAATAGTCTTTTGTGGGGTACTTTGTCGAAGGCCTTCTCCAGATCTAAGTACACACAATCCACCCAACCGTCTCTCTCCTGTAGCACGTCAATCGCCCTTGAGTAGACGCTCAACAAGTTGGAAACACATGACATTCCACTTCTGAATCCAAACTGACTTTCAGTCAAAATATTCATCTCTTCCAGATATTTTATCCATCTATCTTTCAGGATTCTCTCACACAATTTCGCAACCATACTGGTTAGGGACACTGGTCTATAATTCAGGGGTTCTTCCTTGTTTCCTCCCTTATAGATTGGCACCACATTTGCCCTCTTCCATTCCCGAGGCACTTTTCCCTCTTCCAAGGAGCACACAATTAAAATGTGAATCTTATCCGCCAGTTGTTCTCTGCATTCCTTCAGTACCCAATTAGAGATTCCATCCGGTCCTGGGGCCTTCCTTACATCTTGAGCTCCCAGTAATTTATACACTTCCTGCACTTCCACTTTTATATCTTTTATCACTACATTTCTAATCACTCCCTCTCCTTCCACAAACTCCCTTTCCTTAGTGAAAACCGATTGGAGACATTTGTTCATTACTTCAGCTTGCATTACTGCATCCTTGTGGACCTCTCCTTCTACTTTCAGTTTGGTGATTCCTTCCCTTTGCTTCAATTTGCCATTAACAAATCTATAAAACAATTTGGGTTCATCCTTACATTTGTCAATTATACCTTTTTCAAAGTTCCTTTCTTCCTCTCTACGTATTCTTGCATATTCATTTCTAGTTCTTTTATATTCTTCCTTTGTTCTGATATTACCTCTCTTTCTCCATTTGTTCCATGCCATGTCCCTCTCTTTTTTCGCTATTATACACCTTCTATTAAACCACACCTTTTTCCTGTTTTCTTTCCCACTTACTCTTGGCACATATTTTTCCACTCCCAAATTGTAGAGGTCTAAAAAGATATCCCACTTCCTCTGTATCTCTCTTGTTTCCCTGAATTTTCTCCAGTCCGCATTTTCAAAAAATTTTCTCAATTCTGCAAAGTTTGTTTTCCCAAAGTTGTATCTTCCTTGCCTATAAAGCTCATCTCTTGGCACCACGTTCCCTATTATCATCTGGAACTCAGTGACCACATGATCACTTTTTCCTATAGGACACAGATAATTTAATGATTCAATTACATCAGGTTCTTTGGATAGTAGCAAATCTAATCTTGCTGGTATGTCATCACCTCTGAATCGTGTCTCTTCTTTAACCCACTGTGTCATTACATTATTCATTGCTATATTTAACAATTTAGTGCCCCACGAATCTTCACTGCCTCCCGAGTCCCATTCCTCCCAGTTCACCTCTTTACAATTAAAGTCACCCATTAGAATTATATTGTTGCTTTTCTCGATCACTTTCTGTAGATAAACTAACCATGTCTGACAACATCTGGTATTCATCGTCATTCCATGCTCTTGTCTTAGGGGGAACATATACCACTGCCATATCTCTCTTACCATTCTCCCCAGTTTCTAATTTCAAGTTGATGGCTTCGACCCTGCCCTCTGCCATTTCCACAGCATCTATGTTTATACTGTCCTTCACTGCTATCATCACTCCTCCTCCCATTTTTTCTTTTCTGTCTCTTCTCCACAATTTGTTTTTCCCACCTCCCATATGAATATCAATATCTTCTTTCAATTTAGTCTCTACAAAGCACATAACGTCAGGTTTGGTTGCCCTCAAAAAATCATTGATTTCTAATCTCGCCGATATTAGTCCATCAATGTTTGTGTACGCCACTTTCAAACTTTTTTCATCGTTTTTTATACTCTCGTCTCACCTTCCTTCCGTCGGTACCACTTTCTCAATTTCTGGTCCATAACTCTCCAATAGAACTCAGTCTTCTCTTTCTCCGTTCGTTGTTCGTTTTTTTATCTTTGCTTCCTTTACTAACTCCTTTAATTTAGCTCTTTCCTCTTCATTTGCATCTCTCCTAATCCAAACATTTTTAAACCCCTCTTTCTCTGACAATTTCCACGTTCTACTTATGATTTCATTCACTATTACTTGGGACTTAAACTTTACTTTCAAGGGATTTGCCCCACCATCCTCGTACTTTCCTAACCTAAACACTTCTTCAATCTCTTCTTGGGCTTCATTGTTTCCTTCCATAACCACTGATATTATTTCTTTAGCCTTGCTCAGTTCCTCTCTCTCTCTTTCAGATCTTACTGTCATTCGTTTTTCTTTTATTCCTGAGATTATCACACATTTTTTCTTGTCTGCTACATCCCTGACCAAAGATTCTCTACTTCTTAGTACTCTAACCACTTCCTTCTCCACTTTTTCCTTACTTTGTTGCTCTATGATTTCCTTCAAATTTACATTTCCTTCCTCCTGTATTTTCTTCCACCCCTTATGTTGCTCCTTAATTTCCTGAATATGCTCATCTTGCCTCCTCGATTTTGATTCGTATTCATCTAGTTTACTTTTTATTCTGTCCCTTTCTTCTTCCAACCTCTTATTCTCCCTCTTCAGCTGTTTTACTTCATTGGATGCGGATTCGTTATTCGCCTTTAATTCTGTAACTTCTTTTTCTTGTTCCTCACTACGTGTGCTAACTTTTTCCAGTCTATTCTGTAGGACTTTGATCTCTCTCTCTTGCTCTATGGTCCGTTCCTGCAGCTGCTTAATTACTTCCCATACCTTTTTTAACTCCTGGACATTCCTCTCCGCCGTTTTCTCTACTCCTGCTACTCTTGTTTCTTGCAGCTTATCACTTCCTTTGCCTACATTTAGCTCGGAGAAGCCCACAAATTCCCCCTCGTCAGTTGTAAACAATCTTCCGTCACTCTCCGCCATGATACAACCATAAGGAAACTTTCTTTTTCACTTTGTCTTGTATTTTTAGGGCCGAAACTTGCGTTTTTTAAAACTAATATCCGACGGGACCACCACTCACGCATTCAACCACATAATCACAATAGGCTATCTCCTTTTCGCTGCTAGTTCTGCGATTATTTCCCCTCGATCCAGGAGCAGCTCCGTCTCTCTCCCTGTGTGTGTGTGTGTGTGTTTTCTTTACCTCTGCACTTTTGTTGACTTTATCTATCTATCTATGTATTGCCAGATGCCTCAATCCCACATGGGGTGGCCACAAAAAAAATCGCCTCCATGAGTGAGGTGGAGGGGGGGAGAGGGAGGGGGAGGCCATGGATGAGGTGGAGGGATGGAGCGGGGAGGTATATGAGAGAGGGGGGGGGTGAGCTGGAAGCAGGGCAGTGAAATGGCAGGGGACAAAGCAACATGGAGGCGATTTTTTTTGTGGCCACCCCATGTGGGATTGAGGCATCTGGCAATAGATAGATAAAGTCAACAAAAGTGCAGAGGTAAAGAAGACACAGAGTTTGCTTAGCAAACCTATCTCCTGAAAATAGACTTTACATGAGAGGCTATACGATGTTTCCCAAGATAAATCCCAAGAAAACGAAACCCCTAGCATGTTCAAAGATGATGCTGGATAGAGTTGGCTGTTGTTAAAAATTAAAGGACACTCCTGCAGAAGATTTTGATGAGTCAAAAGATGTACGATCTGAGTTTTTGATACCTCAATAACAGATATGAGCATCAGACATTAGGTGTGCCATACCCTCGTCCCTTGATTGTTGAAGTAATGGATGATGTGGACATTGCAAGAGGGAAATAGTAAGGGCGGGGTTATCAATGCATAAGAGACAGAGTTAGATGTACAGCTTGGAAGGTCATTGGTGAATAGAAGAAAGAGAGTTAGTGATAAGAAAGGACCCAGAGGAACATCACCACTGATAACTCTAGGAGAAGAATGGTGGTCATGTACACCAGCAGGTAGAGAATGACCAGAAAGGAAGCTAGAGATGAAGGCACAGATAGTGGGATAGACACTGTAAGAGTTCAGTTTGGAAATTAAATATTTATGCCAGACTCGACTGAAAGCCTTTGAGATGTCAAGTGCAATGGTAAAGCTTTCATGAAAGTCCTGAAAGAAGGATGACCAGGAGTCCGAAAGGAAAGTGACATCACCAGTGAAGCATCCCTGGCAGAACCTATACTGGCAATTGAAAGAAGGTTGTCATAGGATACGTGCTTCTAAATTTTTTTTGTTCAGGACCAATTCAAAAACTTTAAAAATACAGGATATTAAAGCAACCGGGTTACAGTTAGAGGGCTAGAAATGGTCACCCTTCTCTGAAACATGAAGAATGAGAGAAAACATCCGGCAAGAAGGCAAGGTAAAAGCTGACAAAAGCAAAACAGTTTACCTGGGTGGGGTTTAAGCACAGAAGCACAGCTCCTGAGAACAACAGGAAGGACCCCATCAGCACCATGTGCCTTGTAAGTACAGCAGACCGTCACTTTAACCCGTCCAGTCCTGACCAGTTTTTTACCCAGCCTACCCCCAGATCCTGACCGATTTTCAACTTTTTTTTTTTTTGGCTCAAACCTCCGCTTTTGGTGAGAAACACTGAAAATTCATAGAGAAATTACCCTCCTGAGGTTAAAAATGTCGAAACAGGTGTCATTTAGCCTTACGTTTTCCTTCTTTTTCAGGGTACCTGGCTAAAGAAAACGAACTATGGAAGGGTTAACTAATTCCCACTTTAAATTATGTATTTATTTATTTATTTGGTATGAATTTATGTATAGTACAAGTCTATATTGGTTTTCACACAATAATATAAGTGATAAAAGAATTGTTCACTCACCCAAAACCCCAGCATATGGCACCTTCCTTTACGACATTACCACCTCATCACTTCTGTTTGTTTCTACCTCTAGCTTCTTTGTTTCTTTGTCCTCCACCTCAGGAATCACTTTCACCGTGAATTTCGTCATTGGAGAGACCGTGGGGCAACATATCTTTACTGGCCAGGTTACTGCTAACAGGTGAATTGCCGGGTGTGGGGGGAGGGGGGGAGGGGGGTCAGGAGGGGCCAGGCAGTATCCCCGCTTGACAGCAGGTAGAGGAAGGTCTCCCACATATGCCTACCAAAAATCACCTGCGAATATTGAAAAATGTGCAAACAACGGGCCTTGCAACTGACTAATGTACGATGCATGTTGGTGGGTCTGTCCGCAGAAAAAAGTAGTGACGTGCATCGTACGTCAGTGGGACTCGGCGGGTTAATGGACCTCAATAGACCAGATATCAGATTTAACAGACGCTACAAAGGCCCCCAGACAATCCGCCAGACATGGAGATTGAAGCTCTCTCACATGGCTTCAGAAATGGATCCCATGGGAGATGTTTCAGGCTGATGACTTGGTGTTGACTGCAGCGAATGTTAGGGAGGTGGAGGAATGATTTAGGATGTGGAGAGACAGAATGGGGCACAAGGGTATGAAAGTAAATGTGGATAAAACAAAAGTGGTGATATCAAAGGCTGGTGGCAGTACCTGTACTGTCAAAGCAGAGGGAGAGTGGCCATGTGCAGTTAGTCACAAGGGTGTGGGAAATAACTCCATCTTGTGCAGTATTTGTGATAAGTGGGTGCATCAGATGTACAATGGTATTAGAGGTAAACTGTGAGATGGTGTGTCAGGGAAAGCATGTAGAGGGTGCCAGCTATGAAAGGATGGATCTTGCTGGTGTGTCTCTTGAGTGTGTGGAAGAGTTTCGTTATTTGGGAGACATGTTATGTGCTGGAGGTAGGGCTGGAGCTACCTCTGTAGCTAGGGTAAGGAGTGGTTGGAAGAAGTTCAGGGACCTGTTGCCACTCCTGCAGGCTTCTCCCTCTGTGTTAAGGGGTCCTTGTATGAAGCATGTGTTACAAAGGTAATGCTGTAGAGTACTGAGACTTGCTCAGTAAAGAAAGAGGATATTAGCAGGCTCAAATGTACAGAGATGATAATGATTAACTGGATGTGTAGTGCATCCTTTAATGACAGGCCAAAAGGGGTTCAGACTGCAAATGAAGAGCCAAGAGGAAGGATGGGGTTTGAATGTATTATTATGATGATGAGAAGGGGATGTTGAGATGGTCTGAGCATGTGAAGAGGAAGGAGGATGACAACTGTGTGTGGTGGGTAGGAGGTGTGAATGCTGAGGGTAGGGTAGCAAGAATCAGACTGAAAAAGACCTTGGAGATGGTCACAGAGTGGAACCTCAGTGATATGGGATTGAATGGACAGGCTTCTAGAGATTAACCCGCCCAGTCCCGACTGTTTTTTTACCCAGCCTACCCCCAGATCCTGACTGATTTTCACCTTTTTTTTTTTTTGGCTCAAACCTCCGCTTTTGGTGAGAAACATTGAAAATTCATAGAGGAATTGCCCTCCTGAGGTTAAAAATGTTGATACAGGTGTCATTTAGCCTTACGTTTTCCTTCTCTTTTCAGGGTACCTGGCTAAAGAAAACGAACTATGGAAGGGTTAACTAATTCAAGCCACTTTAAATTACATATTTATTTAATTACTTGGTACGAATTTATGTGTAGTACAAGTCTATATTGGTTTTCACACAATAATATAAGCTATAAAAGAATTGTTCACTCACCCAAAACCCCAACAATATGGCACCTTCCTTCACGACATTACCACCTCATCACTTTTTTTTTTCTTATGTGTACGACTCTGGGCATAGGCTTCACAGCCTGCTATCAAGGCCCAGCAGTCCTCCCACATACCAACACCTCTACATGTCACCACTTCGGCGCTAACACCCACCGTCCATATTGAGTACATGCTAGGGCTGTCACATACAGGACTGGTGTTTTGGTATTAGCGGAGGTATTTTTACGACATGTCGGCAGGTCTTCTGGTAGATCAGTAAAGTCTGATTTAATGAGATTCGAATCCTTAAACTGTTCCCTGGCCCACTTCTGTTTGTTTCTACCGCTAGCTTCTTTGTTTCTTTGTCCTCCACCTCAGGAATCACTTTCACTGTGAATTTCGTCATTGGAGAGACTGTGGGGCAACATACCTTTACTGGCCAGGTTACTGCTGACAGGTGAATTGCCCAGTGTGGGGGGGAGGGGGAGAGGGGGGGTTAGGTGGGGTTAGGTGGGGCCAGGCAGTATCCCTGCTTGACAGCAGGTAGAGGAAGGTCTCCCACATATGTTTACCAAAAATCACCCTCGAATGATGAAAAATGTGCACACAATGGGCCTTGTAATTGAGTGACGTACGATGCAGGCCAGTGGATCTGTCCGCGGAAAAAAGTAGCGACGTGCATCATACATCAGTGGGACTAAGCGGGTTAAGCAGCATGAGAGGTGCCATTAGATGACTAAGGCTGATGCACGCAAGCATGCTTGAGCCCCTTATAATAAAATTAAACTACCATATGTTATTCCTCGAGTGTAATGATGGACATTTACTAATCCACCTCACATTTACCCCAGTTCACCCTATTCTGTATATCAGTGAGTATGGTTAAATCAGGTTAGGTTAGGTTATGTATTTTGTTAGGTTAAGTTAATATTTAGGTTGGATTAGATTCCTGTATTTTATGTTTTGTTTAGTTAGGTTAGGCAATTAGGTTCTGGTTAAGGTTAGGTGAGTAACAACAAGTCTGGGTAGATACGAGCAAATTTTATTAAGACTGCTATTATGTGTGACCAGGCCTAGCCACCACCATTTCATTGAAAGATTTGATGTTTTAATTCTTTTAATTCAAGCCATTTCTACATTCCTCAGCCATTTTGGAGAAGGGCTTGGGTCAGGTTATATTGTTTTATTACAGTTATGTAGGTTAATATTAGTGGAGGTTAGATTGCTATACTTTATGTTAGGTTAGGATTTGCAAAGTTATGGTTATGTAAGGTTTGGCAAGCACATAAGGTCTGGTACATTAGGGCGCACTTTAGTAAGTCTGTAGCATTGCGCTAGAGCTGGCCTACCATCATCTAAGTCTGTAACATTACGCTAGAGCTGGTCTACCATCATCTAAGTCTGTACCATTATGCTAGAGCTGGCCTACCATCATCAATATGTCATGAGATTTCTTGTATTCGTTCATGTGTCAGTACCTTCCCAGACTGTTTTGCAGGGAAACACAAACTCAGAACTGGTAAATACAGGCACAAATATGAGCATGGTATGTGCTCTGGCGAGAGGCAATATGATCAGGGTGCCCGATGAAAACACCACGATAAATCATACACTCCCCATGTGAATGAAATGCCCACGCTAAGTAATTTTTTTTCATATCGGATCATCCGGATACAGGCATATTCCAGATACGGGGCATCTGGATATGAGGAAGTTTACCATATCATAGCTGCCTTTTATACTGCAGCAACATTATTACTTGTGTAGGTACTTGTAAAACTTGCAGCAGATCTTTGTTTTACAATGAACCTTTATGCAATGAATCACTTAAGTGAGGACTAAAAATTTTGAACCATTTTTCAATATACGATTGCATTTTCACTTATAGCAGTACTCCCTCTATTATTCAGACGTCCACTATCCGGATGCATCACCATTCGGACATCGCAGGCTGTCCGACCGCCCCAATTTTTTTTTTTTTTTATGCATGGAAGAAGGAACCAAAGGCCACGGGCCTGCATACTGTTCCTTCCAAGAAAATGCAAAAACAGTACAAAAGAGAGCCAAATTCAAGATCCGTTCAATTCGAGATGCCTGGACACTACGTTTGAAAGACTGGAGATCATAGGAAGTAAATCCTTTAAAAATCCAATTTTTTTTGGACCACGTCAGTTTGAATTTCCCGCGCATGCCGACCAGCTGTGTTTTCGCGCCTCCCGCCTCTGTCACGGTCTCATTTCCCACTCCGCTCCTGGCTCGTCAACACGCTCTCAAAATGGCTCCTGAAGTGCTTGGTTTTGTGGTGATACCCTACCTCCTGCAGGGCTTGATGCTGCTCTGCAACTTCTTTATCGTGTATGTGATGATGGCCCCGCCACCTCAGAAAAGGAAGAAAGTGGTTCTGACTCTGGAGAAGAAGAGGGAGGTATTGGAGAAGGTGGACGCCGGGTGGCCGACATCACGGATCCAACGTGAGTTCAATCTCCCTCGCTCCACTTTGTTTGATATCAAGAAGTCCCGAGACAAACTACAGCAGTACACGGCTGATTTCACTTAGAAGACCAGACAAAACGTGGAGAGGAAGGTGATGTTTACTCCTAAGTATGCGGACATCGACCGTTCCACACTCATCTGGTATCGACAACAACGTGCTGCTGGTGTGTTGGAACGGAGCTGAAAGCTGCTGCTGAGAAGTTCGCAAGGCTACACGACACCCCAGACTTCAAGGCATCTGAAGGTTGGCTCTTCGCGTTCAAGTTATGACACGGACTTACCAGCCGTAAGACCCATGGCGAAGCTCTGGATGCTAATGACGAAGGAATAGAACAGTTTCAGCAGAAGGTGAAGGGCTTCATTGACAGGGAGGGCCTCACTCTCGGTCAAGTCTACAACGCTGATGAAACTGGCCTATTTTATCGTTCAATACCCACAAACACTCTTGTAGAGGAGACGGAGAAGCATGTGCCTGGTCCAAAGCTCTCTAAGCAATGGGTGTCTGCTTTGTGCTGTGCAAATGCTAACGGCATGCACGGGCTCAAGCCCATTATTGTAGGCTGTGCAAGGCAGCCTCGGTGCCTTCGTGGGTTAATGGATGTCCTTCCTGTCGTGTGGTATCATTCTCTGAAGGCTTGGTTCACAACCAAGATCTTCAGAAATTGGTTTCACCAACACTTTGTCAAGAAGGTCATTCGTTATCAGACGGAGACACTGAAAATCCCACGAGACCAGGTAAAGACCCTCCTGATTCTAGACAATGTACCTGCACATCCGTCTGAGAGGGAGTTGGTGGCTGAAAATGGCCAAATTAGGTGTCTGTTTTTGCCACCTAATACGACTGCTCTCATCCAACCAATGGACCAGGGAGTGATTGTGGCAACGAAGAGGCTCTACCGACGGAGGTTTTTGGACGAGGTGATGGTTGTCTACGAGGACGAGGACGATCGCAGGGAAGGACGAGACATGCGAGGACAAAAAACTGTCGAAAACCTTTGCCGATACAACCTCAAGTCTGCCATCTACAACTGGGCCAGTGCATGGAAGGAAGTCTCTGTCAAGACTTTAGAAAATGGTTGGTCTCGGCTGCTTCATGGAAGTGACGTGGTGCACGATTTTGTAGGTTTTGACGTGGATGACTTCCATGCAAGGCTTCATGCGGGTGGAGACAATGTGGATATCGACGAAGTGCGTGAGTGGTTGGATGACGATGAGGGCGATCCTGGGTATCAGATCACGTCTGATATTGAGATCGCAACTGCTGTTGCCGGTCCGAGTACCCAGCAGGAAGATTCCGATGAGGACAGCGACGATGAGGCAGACTCCTCACGGTTTGCGACTACTCCAACCATCCCCAAGCTGAGCGCACTCCGGGAATATGTGGAGTTCATTCTCAACTACCTAGAACACCCGGACTGTGACAGAGAGATGGGGCCCTTGGGACTTGTGGATGACAGTTTTTTCAGTCCAGTCAACCCTGCCGTCGTCAACCCTCGCTCCACACCATCATCTCACCAAGACAGGCCTTCTAGCTCCAAGCCACAGCCCAGCACATCAGGCACAGCGGAGTCACCACTGGATGTTAGTTTGCATCTATCTTCTGAGTCCTCTACAGTGGATAGCATATCACCACGTCCCACCAAGGAGCCCCTACGCCGCCTCTGTCAGCTCATCTCGGACTCTGACAGTGACTAAATTCTCCAGGACTCGTAACTAGACCACAAGGGAATTTACTGTTATGTACAGTGAAGTGATATGATGCAAGTTATGTGAAAGAAAACGTTGTGGAAAGTGCTGGTGAGAAGTGCTGGTGATTGTAAAGTGCAGTGGAAGTGCTAAGGTGTGTCGGGTGCAAGGTCTTACTGTCAGAGTCTGAGATGACCGAGCGGGTCATACATCAGGATGGCGGCATCATTCTCGTAAGTACCCTAACTTCATCAAAATTCCTAGTTTTGTTCTTTCCATATCATTAATCTCATGCTGTAAATGGGTTAAAGAATTACCATAAATGTTAAATCATAACTTTCCTGCTTTCAATTTAATTTTTTCATGCATGGTTTTGAAGTGCACCAGTTATGAAAAAGGTGAATGCCATTGATTTGTGTGAAAGATGATTACCAT
>JAGKTI010020379.1:0-16362 GCA_018397915.1 Birgus latro | reverse complement strand
TCACCTCTTTCACAGCCTGTGCACTCAAATATGGGACACAAAGCATGAAGTAAATAAAATGTAACCTGAGAATGAGGATTTAGAAATGATTATGGAAATTATCTGGCAGCTGACAGTGTACTTACATGTCCATGGTGGCTGTTTACCCCACCTCTAAAGCTCTGGCAGTGGTGAAAATGCTCTTGAAGCATGTACAGTAATGCAGTGTTGAGCTGCACTTAATCCTTAGCACTGTGAATTGTGATTGTTTAAATAAAAACTCACGGCAATTCAGATGCAACTGTCAGAGTGGTGGGAGGGGGAGACAGTGGGAATGTGAATTTAAACAAGGCCGTTCGGTGCCGTGCGCCAAATTCAAATTTTCAGGTTGAAGAAAAAATCGTTTTTTTTTTTGCTTTTTTTTTTTTTTTTTTTTTTCGCAATTTTTTGGCATTTTTGGGTTTCGAACATCAGCCTACAATGTCCGAACAGTGGTGTAACCAGGTAGTGGTCGTCAGGAAAGTAGAGAGATTACTGTACTTCAAGAGACATCACATATCTGTATGTGGCCACAGACTGGGTCTTGATAGTAATTAAACAAAAGTCTATTTATTGGATACATCGGTTGTGGATGGTACTTGCACAAAAGTCTATGTATTGGATACTCAATGTGTATCGGATGCCAATAGACCATTCAGCTTTGTCCTTGGAATCTTTCGTCAATTTAAGAAGAGGGGACGAGAGTGTTAGTGAATACTGCTGTTAGTGTGTGTGTGCGCACACACCTGTTACGTCACGAGTGGTGACATCACCAGAAGGGTACTGCGGTGTGATCAGTTCGCGGTGTGAGGCGAGTGAGTGCAGTTCGCATTCTAATACTGATTACTTGCTCAATATCATCACTGTGTTCCCTGCATATTTTAACTAAAATATCCCAGTTCTGAAGGTTTGATTGTGTAGAGTCAGCCATAGTATTCCACTGTGTTTCAGCAGACATTACAAGCGTTCTTTCTAATGCTTCCATGTATAAACATCCAGAAATATGATGGTTTCTTAAGTATTTGATAACTTGAGTTATGTATTCTTTAATGTCTTAGATATGTGGGTCTTGTGCCAATAGGTTCAAGAGATGTGCAGAACACCCATAAGCAATTAATGTTTCATCTTCTTTCCCTAGATCTCTGTGCATTTTTTGCCATGTTTGCTGCATTATCTGTAACAAGCACTTTACAGCACAAACAAAATTCTTTTCACATTTTTCAGCAGTTGATTCAAGAATTTCTAATAAATTTTCTGTGTGTTGAGATTGATTGCCCACTGTATTAACAAGATATACTTTTCCTTCAGATGTAAAGCTGACACTCACTATTGGCTCATTATGAACATTACTCCAACCATCAGTTGCTAAACATACTGTCTTTCTGCTTTAAATCGTCAGAATATTGTTCCAGTGCATTAGAGTATGTCTTTTCAAGAAGAGATCTCCCATCTTTCTTCCTGTTTGGTGGTATATACATACCCTGGTCTTAATTTGTTTACCATTTTGAAAAACTGGGTGTTCTACGGCATGAAATAGCGTATTAGTGGCAAAAACATAATTAGCCATTTCCTGATCTAGAAGTTCCTTTTCGCTCTTACTGGTTGTAATGAAAAAGTCTTAAGCTGCTTTGGTCAGAGTGTCTCTTTGTAAGTTTTCTTGGTGTTGGACCCTGTTGTTTGTCTGAAGTGGAGGCAGTGGAATCTACTACTGCAGGTGGAACAGGTGGGGTTGTTGACCTGGGGCTGTGAAGCCACATCAGAATCACCAGAGTGCTCAGCATCTTAAAGACGATATTATATACCGGTTCCATGAGCTTAATTGTTGATATAGCTCATTAAGTCCTGCAGAATAATTGGCTACTTCCAAGGCCTAGCTTTAGTTACGTTTTTCTTGACTGTCTTAACATTTTACTCAATTTTTCACATGAGAATATCAAAGTACAGTACATCCTTCAACTTTGCGAACTTTAACTTTGCGAATCACCAATTTTGCGAGGTAGTTCCAAGTCATTTATTTTTTAACATTTATGAACTTTGCGAGCGATCACACACTTTGCGAGGGAGGTAGAGTGGTGGGAAAGTCGTCTTCCCGCACTACTTTGCCACGCGGAGTAGTGACGTCGTGGTTCGCTGGGCGTACTGTGCCTCCTAGTTCGGTGTTCTGCCGCCCCGCCACGTTTGTTTACACCACAGTAGTCGCACCCAAGCCTTGCCCCGCCACCAGTCCCGTACACCATGCCAGTCTTCACATCAGTGTAAATATGCATTTTTTTTCTTTTTCATGTTTCTTACCTATGATGTTTTCATAATAATATTACTGTACAATACATCAGTCCATGTTTGTTTCATTTATCATCATAAAATTAAGAGGCGGAGTCGAGAGAACGAGTGGGAAAAAGTGCTTACCTTGGGGTGATGTCGACCAATTTACCTTTATTGCATATATTTAATTGTTTAAACTTTGCAAATTTCGATTTTGCGAGGTTTTTTGTCGACCATATTCTCGCAAAATTGGAGGAAGCACTGTAAATAAGTAATCATACTAATAATCATGGTAGAATGACAGGACTGAGAATATGTAACAGTATACCAGTATATGAAACTTGAATAGCATAAAAGTACATTAGGAATGTATAATTAATATCAGTGCACATAATAAGCATTATAATTACCTCTTTCAGAAAGAGTGGGATGCATATTGCAGATTTCAAAGTGATTCTTCATTCTGTCAAGAGCCCCATGTATTTCCTTTTTGCAGCTCTTGCATTTAGCACGATAACCCTTTCCCTTTGAAATTCTTGTAAAGGAAATCCATGTAGGGTCTTTCTGCCAGCTGCAGACATGATTCTAACGACAAAGTAGTGTGGTGCCAGCATTTTTTTTTTTTTTTTAATGCAAGAAAGAAGGAACCAACGGCCAGGAGCCTGCAAACCATTCCTTCCAAGAAAAAACAAAAACAGTACAAAGAGAGCCAAATTCAAGATCCATTCATTACGAGATGCCTGGACACGCAGCATTTGAAAGACTGGAGATCATAGGAAGTAGGAAATACAGAAAGAGAGAGAGAGAGACAGTTCCAGAGTTGTGCTTGCTCACACAACTGATCTGGGTCAACCACTTACAAAATGCAGCATGTATGTTCTGGTTGGGCACAAGCCCAAGTTGCCAACTAGCTGTTTGAACTACTGCAAAACCATTAGAAAAGTTCACAGCTAATGCTTACATACACATAATACAGTGAGGTAACAATTGTAACTAATGCAGAGCATGCAAATGTCTTTATAAGTATACTTGAACACAGAGGATGACAAAACATTTAGATTTCCCCTGGTAAATTTATTCAAATAACATCCTCACTGGATATAGCTTTGGGAAGAGTTACCAAGTTCATAGTAATTACCAACTTACACATAATACTATGAGGTAATAATTGTAACTAATGCAGAGCATGCAGATGTTTTTGTAGGTATACATGAACACAGAGGATGACAAAACATTCTGATTCCCCCCAGTAAATTTATTCAAATGACATCCTCACTGGATATAGCTTTGGGAAGAGTTATCAACAAGTATTTATATTAAAATGATGTATTAGTAGCTAGAGCTATAGTAACCAATTAAATACAACTAGTTTAGTGAGGTCAAAGTGATGATTAATGCAGGCTGAGCACAAAATAACTTCATCAGAGTTAAACATTAACATAAAGTTTGACAAGAAATAAATTCACCTAGTACTCGTAAATTATTTAACCAAGCTGCTATTCCAGGTTCCTCACTGAGTGATAAGCTCTAGGACAGGTCCAGTACTAATTATGTTTGAACAGGCAGGAATAAATCCTAATCTGCTCCAATGTGTTGCGACTTTGTTTATCTGTCTGTTTTTTTTTTTTTTTTTTTAGTGATAGAGGGTACTCAAAATGTTATAAATATAATATTTTAAAATTATATTTAAAATATTGTTATATTGTTTCAGTGATTTTTTACTCTGACAATAATCAGTTAAAATCACTTGATTGAAATTCTTTCATTTTAATTGTGCCAGCTGTGATGGAAATACACTTTCTGAAGAGCATCGCATGTGTAAAAAACTTCAGGTGGGGGTGCCTGCCATTCATTCATATTACTAATGGTAGATGATTGTGCACTGAATGACAAGCCAAATGGTGTCTTGTAGCCCAGGAAGTCATTTACTACAGTGGTGCTAACCATATACAGTAACCAAATGGATGCCTGGTAGTCAAGGAGATTAGGGTATTCCAACCAGTTATTGCCCATGAAGATTTAAATTTCTGGAGTATTTGTGGTTGATTGCACACATAATATCACTTCGGGGTGAGTAAGTGGTCACTCTCGCTTTAAATGTGTCTACTGACTACCCTGGGTCCTTATGTTGCAGACAGTGTAATAAAGTACTGGATGATATATACTTGTACATACATACATTACCCAGCAAAAGAAATTTAGTTCCGATGGCCTCCTGAAGTCTGCAGAAGGACTGACATATTGTCATTCCATTAAAACTTTATAATGTGGATGAATTTTTTACTAAGTGGACAAATATTTTACTGACTTAGATGGTGTAAAAGTGAGGAAGTGAGAGTGCAAGAGGTTGACTGTGAAACAGTATGAAAGAGAGTGAATGCGAGATAGAATATGATATGGAGTGAGTTTCTTATATTTAGTTAGTAGGTCTTTATTAATTTTTTTTATATATTACTGACTCACTGAAGGTAATAACTGCTTAACAAATTCAAATTCTGATCATCTTATACAGTACTGTATGATATTGTTAAGCACAACATGATGTGACTATAAAAGTTCAGATTATTTCAGTGCCAATTTGTCCCTTGATTTGAGTTTGGAATAAAGTAACATAAGTCAGAGTTGTACTGTCATGAATTGATCATAACTGTGTACCACAGTTGAATAAGCAGCCAGTCATAAAGTGACCTTGATGAGGGTGATTTGTACTCTAAAATCAAGATCACTTCTGAGATCATTTTGTACATGAGGTGATGAAATTGTTCATTTGAAAAAGTGAATACACTTTTCACACTTTTAGCTTACAATGTGTACTCTTTTTTTTTTTTCAGTGACTAGCTGCCTTCTTGAGTGATGATCATGGCTATCCAGCGTCAATTCTTCGCATTGATGGTGATGATGTTGATACTGTGGGCATCTCTAGGAACATCCCTCCACCATACCTCACCAACATCTAGAATCACAATCTCAGAGCCACCCACTACTCCCTTTTGGTCTCAAGACGCAGTTTGGTCCAGTATGCTGCCACAACATGATATTCAAGATTTGTCCGAAAGTTTACCTGGTGCACCAGGAGAGAAATCACTGTTACCCAATAATTTAACCGGTGAAGAGGAAGCAGTTGCTCCAGGAGCCAGTCAAGAATCCACAACATTGTCACTAGAACTCAGAAAACATGGGAAGATGCATAATAATTCAGATCTGTGTTGGAATGGCACCTCCATCCCTGTACCTGCTTGTAATGAATACCGTTGGAACTACAATGTGACTCTCCAACAGTCATCATCTTGCAACTTCAGTTGTACATACAAACCCAATAAGGTGATGGTTATGTTCAGCATTATATTTCTTTCCTAATGGTGATGCTTCTTGTTTTGTTTGGTATTGAAAACGATATATTCGCAGGTTTAAACATACAGAAATGACAATGATTAGGTGGATGTGCAGTGCGTCCCTGCGTGCAAGGCCTGGGGGGGTTGGGTTTACGATGGAAGAGTTGAGAGGTAGGATGGGACTGGAGTGTATTGGTGTTGTGATGAGGAGAGGTAGGCTGAGGTGGTTTGGACATGTGGAGAGGCTGGGGGGTGATAATTGGGTACAGAGGGTGAGAAGTGTTAATATTGGGGGAGGGGTAGACCGAGAAAGACATGGGACGAGGTCATTAAGTGTGACTTAAGGGTTAAGGGACTGAACAGGGAGGCTGCCAAAGATCGAGCAGCATGGAGAGCCACCATTAGGTGACCAAGGCCAACACATGCAAGCATGTTGGAGCCTTCAAAAACGAAACGATGATTATATAGTCATCCCTCGTTTTTTATGGGTTTTAGGGAACAGACACACCTATGGGTAATGAAGACCCATCTACCAGCACAAGAGCCCCCAAAGTCAGAATTTGACTACAATATGTGAATACTTGAAAAATCTTTGTTATGTCCCAAAATACAAACAGGCATTGGAATCTACAGTAGCTACACTCTCCAGATCTATGACAAAAGTGTAAACTTAGGGTACTGCACATGAGGAGCCCATGCATGCAGAGATCCATATTCCAGTATAAAAATCTGTTGTATTAACAAACCCTCCAGCCTGACCCAACTTGTCTACTAAAGACCCTTTGTGATCCCAATTAGACTAAAGATATTCTTCTTAAGGGCATAGCCTACTGTATAGGAGTAAAGCAGCCTTAAGATGGTGACATTAAAGAGGTTTAGGTAGATAAAACAAGAAGTTGCAAAATACTTAACATTAGAGATTACAACTTTACCAAAAATACTCTGTGACCCCATCTAGACTATATACAGTAGATAGGTTACCTTAGGGCATAGCATACTGTATAGAGGTAATGATACATACCTGTAAGACAGTAACGTTTCAGAGAAAGAGTCCTTGGTAGCACTTTTTTTTTTTTTTTTTTTTTTTTTTTTTTTTTGCCATGCAAGAAGATTCTGTGCATGGTGATCTTGCATATCTGGAAGGTCAGCTGTACTTGTTTGAAGTGCATTTTCACATTACCCTATTTGATAAATTTTGTCATATTATCCCCAAGTGCACTTTACTCGTAGTGTATGGTTTACCCATCTGTGAATAACCAAACCTGACAAAGTGGCAGGTAATGAGGAGTGACCATACTGAACAGTACTCAGTAATAGGTATACAGTATGCACTTGTTTATATTTTTCTTCCTGTAATTGCTGTCTAGCTAAATGCAGTAGCCTTGAATATCACTGTCACTTCTAACTCATTTCATCCATCCATCCATCATCCAGTCCTGTGTTGCCCCATGAAGAGCATAGGAGCCTGAGGCTAGGCAAGTTGGTCTTGGCATTTAAGATGAGAGTGACCAGCCTCACTCATCCGTGAGGTGCAGTACATGAGCAATAAACCCCAACCACCCCTAGGATATAAAACTACACAGGGTCAATCTGACTGAAGTGCATTAATTACTCACTAAACCACAGGGTGCCATAATTTGGTTAAATGGTTGTCACCCAGTGTAGTAAATGGTTTCCCGGTGTACAGGAGACCATTTGGCTCGTCATTTAGTGTAGAGTCACCCATAGGCAGAGGGAAGAGGAAGGAATGGAGGAAAGAAAGACAGAAGAGGGAGTGTAAAGTCACCTGTAGGCTGAAGGAAGAGGAAAGTATGAAGGAAAGAAAGACAGAAGAGGAAGGAAGGAAGTGAGGAAGGGGCAGACCCCGGAAGCAGCATTACATCGAGTGGTGGATGGTGAGCACCCCCACCTGTCCTTTATGTGACATTATTTATTATGAAAGTATGCAGTGGATTTAGGCTATATTGTATGAAGTTAGCATGAAGTATAATATGCGGATTATCAATCACAGAAATGGCCAGTACGTCTAGAAGTGGACCTCCACTACACACACCCAGCAAGCCACCCTTCATTCATCATTGCCCAGCAGACATACAACATTACAGCATGGACCCTCCCTGTCACCTTCCCTGCCTTGGGAAATGAGTAAGTTCTGATGTTAGATACTGTATTATCATCATTGCCAGGGGGATGAAGTAAAGACCAGATGGAAAGAATATTTTGAAAGCCTGATGAATGGGAACAGAGAAAACAGAGCGGCTGTAAACATGATTGGTTTTGGGGTGTACAGAAAAGGAATGCAGTGCCAGGAGACGTGACACTTGCACAGGTGAAGAGTGTTGTGAAGCGGCTGAAAAATGGGAAAGCAGCTGGGGTTGACGAGGTGTATGCAGAGATGATTAAGTGTAGTGGAGAGAGTGGAATGAAGTGTCTGTTGGAGATATGTAAGAAAGCATGGATGAATGAAACCGTGCCAGCAGAGCAGAGTGGAAAAAGGCTGTGATTGTACCTCTGTACAAAAATAAAGGTGTGTGAAGTGAGTGCAAGAATTTTTGTGGTATAAGTTTATTGAGTGTGGTAGGGAAGGTATATGGAAGAGTTATTACAGAGAAAGTAAGAGAGATATCAGAAGTCCTAGTGACTGATGAACAGGGTGACTTTAGGAGTGGCAGAGGATGTGTGGATCAAATATTTGCAGTGAGACAGATAGCAGAGAAGGCTTGTGAGAAGGACCATAAAGTGTTTATGGCATTCATGGAACTGGAAAAAGCATACAACAAAGTAGACAGAGAAGGATTGTGGAAAGTTTTGTGCATGTATGGTGTAGATGGTAAGTTGCTTCGTGCCGTCAAGAGTTTTTACAGTGGTAGTGAAGCATGTGTAAAAGTTAATGGACATCAAAGTGATTGGTTCATGATCGGCGTGGGCGTGCGGCAAGGTTGTGTGATGTCCCCATGGTTGTTCAATATATATATGGATGGAGTGATGAGAGAAGTAAAAACATGAGTAATGGAGAGAGAGGTTGTGCTGGTAATGAATGGTGATGGATGGAATATATCATATTTGTTGTATGCTGATGATGCAGTGCTGCTTGCAAATACTGGACAGGAGCTTGGTAAACTAGTGCAGAGTTTTGCTGATGTCTGAGTGTCGTGCCTTGAGAGTAAATGTAGAAAAGAGTAAAGTGATGATTATTGAGAGGGAAGGTGACTCCCAGTGTGACATCACAGTGAATGGTGAGAGACTGGAATTGGTGAGGAAAGTCAAATACCTGGGTACAGTGATAGAAAAGAGAGGAAAATGTGCAAAAGAAGTTGAAAGTAGAGTGACACAAGGAAGAAAAGTAGCTGCTGCAATGAAGGCCTTGATAAGAAACAGAGGCTTGAGTGTTGCAGCTGCACGAGGCTCACATGAAGGAGTGTTAGTGCCAACTTTAACATATGGTTCTGAGACTATGGTGTGGCTTGAAAATGAAAAGTCAGGAGTAAGAGCAGTGGAGAAGGGACTGCTGAGGAATGTATGTGGAGTACAGAGGGTGGATAAGATATGAATTACAGTAATGTGATTTGTGAAAGATGTGGAGTGAGGAAGTCGGTGGACACCAGAATCAAAGAGAGTGTACTGAGATGGTATGGTCATGTGGAGAGAATGGATAACAATAGAGTGGTGAAAAAGGTATATCTGAGCAAATTTGAAGGAGGGAGGAAGTGAGGTAGGCCAAGGAGGTGGAGAGATATGGTGGATGAGTGTGTGAGAAAGAGAGGTTTGGAAGTCGGTGACAAGAGATCGAGCTGTCTGGATGAATGTTGTGAGAAGTGCATGATCAGGGATTGGCACCCCTTTTTAACGTGGCAGCGTCCGGATTGACTCTATCGGACATGTTTATGTGAAGCTTCAAAACGTGGTGAATGTTATTGGCGTATCTGATAGAGCCAGGATTCTGGGGGCTTGAATGATGAGTGAATGTAAGCATGGCCCATTGGATTGGGCAAATTTGGGCTGTCTGGACGTTGCTACTTCTCACCCTGCCCTAGGGTGGGAAAGGAGGTCCGGATGATGATGATGATGCCATAATTAGAATGACATCTTTTTCCTACCCCAAGATTTTTTTTTTTTTTTAAATTCAAGGAAGAAGGAACCAAAGGCCATGGGCCAGCAAACTGTTCCTTCCAAGAATAAACAAAAACAATACAAAGGAGAGCCAAATTCAAGGTCCATTCATTTCGAGATGCCTGGACACACTGCGTTTGAAAGACTGGAGATCATAGGAAGTAGGAAATACAGACAGAGGAAGACAGTTCCAGAGTTGACGATTTGCATAAATGAAGGACTGGGAGTAACGGTTAAGTCCTGCATTAGAGAGTTGGACAGAAAAGGGATGAAAGGTTGTTGCTAGATGGGTACTACATGCCCATCGTAGAGATGGAGGGATGCAAGCAGTCTGCTCAGAGGAACAGTGGCCATTGAAGCAGCGATAGAAAAGAGATAAAGATGCAACAGTGCAGCGAAGAGACAGAGGTTGAAGGGAGCTAGTAAGAGGAGGAGTGTTAATGAGAGAAAAAGCCTTTGACTCCACCCTATTGAGAAGGGCTGTATGTGGAGAGCCTCCCCAAACATGAGAGTTGTACTCCACACAGGTGAATAAAACCTGTGTATAAAGTCAACAACTGTGCAGGGGTAAAGAAGGTTCGGAGTCGGCTTAGCACAACTAATCTTTTGGAAGCAGATTTTACAAGAGTTGTAATACGTTCTTTCCAAGATAAATCCCGAGTGAATGAAGCCCCAAGCATGTTTAAGGATGATGCAAGAACGAGCTGGACATTATTAAACATCAGTGGGTACTCCTGTGGAAGGTTTTGTTGGGTTGATAGGTGTAAGAAATGAGTCTTTGATGCATTAAAAACAACCAGATTATTTTTACCCTAGTCAGAGTTATGAGCCAAGTCAGACATTAGGTGTGCCATAGCCTCATCCCTTTTGTGTTCAAGTAACTGCTGAGATGGACGTTGTGGGAACCGAATGGAAAGGTGAAGGGTGGAATCATCAGCGTACGAGTGGATAGGGTTAGATGTACAGCTTAGAAGGCTGTTGATGAATAGGAGGAAGAGAGTTGGTGATAGGACAGAGCCCTGAGAAACACTACTGTTGATAGATCTAGGAGAAGAGCAATGGCCATCTACAGCAGCAGCTATAGAACGACCAGAAAGGAAGCTAGAGATGAAGGCACAGATAGAAGGATAGAAACCGTAAGAGGGCAGTTTGGAAATTAAAGATTTATGCCAGACTTGATCAAAAGCCTTTGAGATGTCAAGTGCAGTGGCAAAGCTTTTGCCAGAGTCACGAAAGGAGCATGACCAGGAGTCTGAAAGGTAGGTGAGAAGATTGCCATTGGAGCGTCCCTGACGGAACCCATACTGACGATCAGAAAGAAGGTTGTGATAGGAAAGATGCTTTAGAATTTTTCTGTTAAGAATAGACTCGAACACTTTTGAAACTCAGGATGTTAAAGCAATTAAAAGATAGTTAGAGGGTTGGGAATGGTCACCCTTCTTTGGGACAGGCTGAATGAGAGCAAACTTCCAGCAAGAAGGAAAGGTACAAGTTGATAGATAAAGGCAAAAGAGTTATCCTAGTCAGGGTGTAAGCACAGAGGCACAGTATTTGAGGACAACAGGAGGGACTCCATCAGACCTATATGCCTTGTTAGTACTGAGGCCAGTGATGGCCGAAAATACATCAGCTGAGGAAATTTTAATGTCAGCCATGAGGAAGTCTGAGGGGGAAGTGATGGAGGAACAGCACCGGAATCGTCTGAGGTGAAATTGGAGGAGAAAGTCTGAGCGAAGAGATCTGCTTTATCAGTAGAAGAAATAGCTACAGAACCATCAGAGTAGAAAAGAGGAGGGAAAGATGATGAGGTAAAGTTGATAGAAAGATTTTTGGCAATGTGCCAGAAGGAGCAAGAAGAATTTGAGTTGGAGAGTTGACAACATTTAGCATGAATTAAATTACTTTTAGCAGGGAGAAGAGCAGACTTAGCACGATTCCGGGCAGAAATATAAGAAAGATGTGATTCAGGGGTGGGTTGGCTCCAGTACCTTTTGTAGGCACTCTCCTTGTTGTGGACAGCATTTAAACAACTGTGATTAAGGCTTTCTTGCATTAGACAAAGGATATGAGAAAGGAATGTATGCTTCCATGCCCAAGAGAATAACCTCCGTAATGTGTAAGGCACACTCAGAGTTCCCAGCCATGGAAGCAGTAATCATTGCAGGGAAAATCAAAGAAATACTGCCTGAGGGCCTCCCAATCCGCAGCTCCAAAGTGCCACAGACGCCGTTTCTTTGGAGGGTCCCCATGCCGCACCGGAGCGATAGGACAGGTTAAGATGATAAGGTTATGATCGGATGAGCCCAACAGAGAGAAAAGATTAACACTCTAAGCAGAATGATTAGTTGTAAGGAAGAGGTCAAGTATGTTGGAGCTCTCTCCAAGGCAGTCAGGGATACGGGTGGGGTGCTGTACAAGCTGCTGTAGGTCTTTAAGGATAGAATAGGTGTAGGCTTGTTCACCAGGTGGATCAGTAAAAGGAGAGGAGAGCCAAAGGTGGTGATGAACATTGAAATCTCCAAGAAAGGAGATTTCAGTGAAAGGAGAAATGGATAGAATGTGTTCCATCGTAGAAGTAAGATAGTCAAAGAATTTTTGATAGTCAGTAGAATTAGGCGATAAGTAAACAGCACAGATATATTTAATCAGAATGACAAGAGCACCGAAGCCAGAGAGTAGAGAGTTCAGAAGAATCAAGTTCAGGAACACGAGAGCAAGATAGGTCGTTGCGTACATATACACAACAGCCACCTTTGGCTTTGAAATGAGTATAGAGAAAGTAGGAGGATACAGAAAAGGGTTTGCTGTCAGTTGCCTCAGACAGCTGAGTCTCATTTAAGAAGAGGAGGAGAGGTGGTGTTCCACAGAAAGAAAGTTAGAGGAAAGGCTGCGAATGTTGGAGAAATGAAGAAGAAGTGAGTCAGACAGTGGTTCCAGGTATGAGTCATCACCAGGAGAGGGGCGGATGGTGGGGGTATTTATGGTCCCCCCTCCGGGTGATTCCGAGGCACTGTTATTAGACACCATTTTTCTTAATTTTGTAAAGGATGATATTGCTTTCAGAATGCTAGAAAAAAGCCTGGTTAAGAGACCTAATTGTTAACATTCCCAGTTGAATGGGCCACACACTCACCATTCAGATTGACAGAATCCAGGCTCCACCTTACAGGCATAACATTCCACTCTTGTGTGCTTCACATTACATATTACGGTAACAAGAGTCAGTCCAACAGCCATCCCATCTCTGAGCAAATGCAGGGATGCCAAACCAGTCATTCAGTCTTCCCTGCATATTTCTTCCAACCATTTAACCCACCGAGCCCCACTGACGTACGATGCACGTCACTACTTTTTTCCGCGGACAGACCCACTGATGTGCATCGTACGTCACTCAATTGCAAGGCCCATCGTGTGCACATTTTTCAACATTTGCGGGTGATTTTTGGTAGACATATGTGGGAGACTTTCCTCTACCTGCTGTCAAGTGGGGATACTGCCTGGGCCCACCTCCCCCCCCCCCCCCCCTCCCCCCTACACAGGGCAATTCACCTGTTAGCAGTAACCTGGCCAGTAAAGATATGTTGTCCCACGGTCTCTCCAATGATGAAATTCATGGTGAAAGTGATTCCTGAGGTGGAGGACAAAGAAACAAAGAAGCTAGAGGTAGAAACAAACAGAAGTGATGAGGTGGTAATGTTGTAAAGGAGGGTGCCTTATGCTGGGGTTTTGGGTAAGTGAACAATACTTTTATCTCTTATATTATTGTGTGAAAACCAATATAGACTTGTACTACACATAAATTCGTACCAAATAAATAAATAAATACGTAATTTAAAGTGGCTTGAATTAGTTAACCCTTCCATAGTTTGTTTTCTTTAGCCAGGTACCCTGAAAAAGAAGGAAAACGTAAGGCTGAACGTATCAACATTTTTAAGCTCAGGAGGGCGATTTCTCTATGAATTTTCGATGTTTCTCACCCAAAGCAGAGGTTTGAGCAAAAAAAAAAATAATTGAAAATCGGTCGTGTTCTGAGGGTGTGTTTCGTAAAAAATCGGTCGGGACTGGGCGGGTTAATAGCTCATTAGCCATACCTTCTTCCATCCCTTGTTTTTGTGCACACTCACTCACCATATTCATCCATAGCTCCTTAGGCTCAACTTTCTCCATCTCTTGCTTTTGTGCACACTTGCCTACTATATCTATCCATCTTCTTGTTTTGCCAACCTACCTCATTCATACTTAGTCAGATACACCCTTTTCACCACCCTGTTTACACAGTCTATCTGTGTGACCATGCCATCTAGACACTTTTTTTTTTTTTTCTGGTGTTGACAGACTCTGTTACTTCATATCTCATAATAATCATCATTTCTTGTCCTGTCCATTTCCCACAGCACACACCGACACACACACACAAAACTGAATAACTCCATTTCCACTGCTTTGCTCTTGACTTCTGATTTTCATGCCACACCTATGTCTCACCCTTAAGTCAATGTTGGCACTAATGCTCATGCAAGCCTCTCACATCTGTGACACCCAGTCCTCTGTTTCATATCAAGACCTTTATACCACCAGCAAATTTTCTTCCCTGTGTTGTTCTGCTTCCCACTTACTTTGTGCATTTACATTGCACCCAGGTACCTTGGTGCAGTAGTAGAAGGGAGAGATAAATGTGCAAAGGAAGTGGAAAGTAGAGTGGGCACAAACAAGGCAACTGATTGGTGCAACGAAGGACAATAAAACCTGATTTATGATCAGCAGTAGACTGTAGCACCAACTGATCAGGACAGTACTTCCGAGGAGGTTAGGAATGCTGGTGATAGGGAGATCTGGGCTCCTGTTTCACCAGCCATCAGGATATCCTGACCACCTCCCTTTGGTGACCTTTTCAGTGTGACACTGTCATGGAGAGTAGGCTAGCATACTTTTCCAAACACTTTTCTCTACCTCATGCATTACTCTACATGCGCTCTACATACCGTACTAGGTACCCCACTGTATCATAGTGGTTGAATCCAGCAAAGCCATGTGGCCAAAAAACTTTGCCCTTGCTACCTGATGGTGGACCTGAGGGGAGGCATGGCACAGGGTCCGCCAGCTTAGTTTTTGGGACTGGGGTGGGATGGGAGCTCGGATCTGTGCCAGGGGGTACAGGTCATTGTGGCTCCCAGGCTGTTGCATCCACTCAATAGAGAGAGGCCCGAATCTGGGAGTAATGTTCCAGGAGGGTGCCCTATCAGTGGGTGCATAAAGGCGGGGCAGTTAGTGCCACGGTGCACCTGGAAGGTTCCTTGTAGTTTTCCTGGCAGGGTGCCTCGAGGCCACTGCTACAACCACTTGTCACGGAAGATGAGCTCCCAGCTTCCTTGCCTAGACTTAGGACTGTGTGGGTGGGCAGGGCCTGGGGCTTTCTCGTCCTTTATTTTGCTGACTTATGACAAAATGAGAAAAAGCGGTAAAAGCAAGCCTGAGGAAATTATATCACCCAAGAGGTTCAGAATAGCATCATGGAATGTGGGTAATTTGAAGGATAGAGTGGAGGAAGTGGCAGAGCTATTGAGTGGGAGGTGGGTGGAAGTTGGTTGTGTGCAGGAGGTCAGATATAGGGGTGAATCTGCCAGACTGATTGCTGGGAAGGACTGTAGGTATAAGCTATATTGGCAGGGAAGTGTAGATGGAGATGGTGGTGTAGGTGTGCTGGTTAAGGAAAAATAGATGAAATGTGTAATGAATGTAATGAGAGTGAATGAAGAGATTATAGCAGTGAAAATATTGTTTGGTAAACATATGTTTTCATTTATATCAGCATATTCTCCAAAGGCTAGCTTGATGGTGTCAAAAAAGATAGATTCTGGGATGACCTGATACTTGTGGTAAGTGGTATGGGGGATGATGATACTGTAGTTTTTGGAGGGGACTTGAATGGCCATGCTGGTGAAGCTGCTTTAGGATATAAAAGGGAACATGGAAGATATACATAGGGTATGAGGAATGTGGAAGGGGAAAGGATACTCGAATTTGAGGAGACAGTGAACATGATTGTGTGCAACATGCATTTTAGGAAAGGAGAGAGTACATACAAGTCTGGTAGGAGGTTAGTGAGGGATGTTAAAGTTATAGGGAGAGAAATGATGTTTGCAGCAACACAAATTTCTGGTATGTTACATGGTGCTTAAGGAGTGTGTGGTGAAGAGGAGGACCTTCATGGCCTTCTGGTTAAGTACAGATTGAGAGTTCCTACAGTGATCCCTACTTTATACACTAAGAAAAGCACAGACAAGCCCTCAATTTTTGTTTGATATGCTAAGAAGTCATTAAAGGGAAAGGACAGTTGGTAACCCTGCACAATCTTCCCTACCTGCTTGAGGAACAGTTGGCATGTCAGAAACACTTTAGGTGACTCCCAATCTTGGTAAAGATTATGGCTGTCACAATAGAACAAGATTTTCTGTTATTTGGTTATACAGTATAATAATGCATCTTTGTGTTATATATATATATATATATATATATATACATACAGTCAAGTTGCCTATGGCTTGGCTAATTGGTTCTGGAACAATTCTCCTCCATAGAAAATTGTGCCATAAAAATAACTATACTTATGGGAAAAATGGAATTTGGTTCTGGATGGTGC
>JAGKTI010020378.1:0-16362 GCA_018397915.1 Birgus latro | reverse complement strand
CACTTGTGATTTTGCCTTTTGTAGGTTACATCCATAGCCATAGCGCAGTGCATCATGTTTCTTTATCATCGAAAATTAGTGAATAAATTGACTTTCAGTGTTGACAAGCACAAAAACTATCTCTCTAATATCTCTCCCTCATGTGGTGTAGTGGTCACATGCAACACTGCCTCATGCCCATCTGGGTCCCTTGCAATCGCCAGCCACAAAAAACATCTTTTAAACCACTCTCCCACTGTCCCTGGACCACCCACAAACCTCCAGTTTATTCCAAAGATTAGTGGAAAGATTCAACTTTGTCTATCCATCCATCCATCATCCAATCCTACGTCGCCCCACAGAGCCTGGGGCTAGGCATGTTGGTCCTGACATTTAAGATGACGGTGACCAGCCTCACTCATCCATCAGTTGCATTATGTGAGCAATAAACCCCAACCACCCCTTGGATATAAACCTTCACCAGCTCAATCCAACTGAAGTGTCGCAATTACTCACTATACCACCAGGCGCCAAATTTTGGTCATATGGTTACCATCCAGCGAAATAAATGGTTTCCTGGTGTACAGGAAACCATTTGGCTTGTCACTCAGTGTAGTCACCCACAGGCAGAAGGACGAGGAAAGAATGAAGGAAAGAAAGACAGAAGAGGGAGTGTAAAGTCACCTGTATGCAGAAGGACAAGGCAAGAATGAAGGAAAGAAAGACAGAAAAGGATTGAAAGAAAGAAGGATGGAGGAGAGAAAAGGGCAGACACCCGAGAGCAGCACTACATCAAGTGAGTGGATGGTGAGTGCCCCCACCTAACTTTGTGTGACTAAAATTTTAATAGAGTTGTTTAGGTATAAGTGGGTCAAAACTGT
Organism: Birgus latro; assembly: GCA_018397915.1. NCBI lineage: Eukaryota > Metazoa > Arthropoda > Malacostraca > Decapoda > Coenobitidae > Birgus > Birgus latro. The sequence continues at coordinate 15,502 of JAGKTI010020378.1, read as the reverse complement.
TAAAACAATCCCTCATCTACCTAAGGGTTAAAAGACTGAAAGTCATAAGCAGTAGGAAAAACAGACAGAGGAAGACAGTTGCAGAGTTGACCTGCTGCATACATGAAGGACTGGGAGTAACAAGTAACTCTTGCAGTAGAAAGATGAACAGAAAAAGGATGAGAATTTGCTTCAAGACAGATGCTAGGTGCCCACAGCAGTGGTGGAATGATGTAAGAAGACAGTTCATTGAAGCAGCAACCATAGAAGTAGCAACAGTATTGAGATAAAGATGCAACAATGCACTGAAGAGACAGAAGTTGAAGGGAGCCAGTAAGAAGAGGAGAGTTAATGAGACAAAAAGTGTTTGACTCCATCTTGTTGAAAAGAGCTTGTCGTAAGAGGCGACTAAAAGGGTTGGTGGTGGGTTAGTGCCCCACCCTGTAAAACAACTAACTAAAAATATGAACAAGAAGCCTCAGACCAGGACTGATCAAAAGTTGATGACAAAGTACTGGACAAAGGTCTTGTTACGGATTGCAACTTGGAATGTAAGGAGTATGAATGATGAGGTGAAAGAGAGGAGAGATTGTACAGGTGCTTGAGGGTGTGAAAGTGGATATAAGTGGACTAACTGAAACTAAATGGCAAGGTGAGAGTGTGAGAGAATGGGAGTATGGATGGGGAATATGCGCGGGAGTAGATGAGAATGAGAGGGCAAAAGAAGAAGTGTGTATTGCTGTGAGTAACAGATGGAAGGAGAATATAAGAGAGTATGGATCAGTTGGGTCAAGGATTGTGTGGGTAAGAGTGAAAGTAGGACTACAAATGTGGGCGACTGTGTGCGTGTATGCGCCAATGCAAGATCATGTAAGTAGAGTGAGAGAAGAGTTCTGGATAAATGTGGAAACTTGCTTGGAAAAGTTTGAAAGGAATGAGAGAGTGTTTCAGTGTTTCTGATTGGAGATATGAGATATGAATGGAAAAGTAGGGAATGTGAAGGTGGATAGAGTGGTTGGTGAGTGGGGTGTGCCTGCTGAGATGGATGAGAATGGAAGTGCTTTAGTGGACGTTTGTGCCGGAGGGGGTTAGTGATAGCTAATACCCTCTTCAGGCACAAGATGATCCATAGGTATACATGGTGAGTGTTGAGAAGGGTGGATGGTGAACTGAATGAACGGAAGGCAATGACTGACTATGTGTGTGTGTATGAAAGGATGAGAAGATGTGTAATGGATGCAAGAGTATATCGAGGTTGGGGGAATGGACTTTCTGACCACCACTTGGTGGTGGGCAGAATCAGGGTCCAAACAAAATGGATGAAGAGAAGAAGGGAAGGACAGGAGGAAGTAGTTCTTACAAGGAGGGTAGAAAAGTTACAAGAGGATGGAATAAAGGCTGAATATAGAAGGGAAGTGGAGGAGCGATTGGGTAAATATAGATTGGAGCAGATGGGGGACATGGAAGGTGTGTGCAAGATATTCACAGAAAAAATCTGTGCAGCATGTGAGGTGGTGTGTGGGGTGAAGAGAAGACGAAAGGGGGTTCAGGTAACAGCATGGTGGACTCAAGAGGTGAAAGAGGCTGTGGCACAAAAGAAGAAAGCATATAATGAGTGGATGAGGAACAGGGGCGTCAAAGAAGTTGAGAGACAGAAAAGAGAGTTATATGTAGAGAGGAGGAGAGAGGTGAAAAGATTAGTAAGAGAGAGCAAGAAGAGAGTGGATGAGGAATTTGGAAGGAATTTGAGTGTAAAGTGGAGGGAATGTAAGAAAATGTTCTGGAAAGAAGTAAAGAGAGTAAGACAGGGTGCCAACGAAGTTAGTTGGGGTGTGAAAGATAAAAAGGGTAGATTACAAGTGGAGAAGGGAGAAAAAGTGAACAGATGGAGAGAAAACTTTAATGATTGGTTGAACAAAAAGAATGAAAGTAATGCAAGTATAAGTGGCTGGGGAATGGCTGGGAGAAGGAGGGTTGTGAAAAGAGAGGAAGAAATCAGTTGGATAGAAGTGGTAGAAACAATGAAGAATGGTAAAATGGGGAATGCCCCAGGAATTGATGGAGTGTGTGGTGAAATGCTGAAGCATGGGGGAGAGACAGTAATAGAATGGATGTGGAAGGTGTGCAGATTGGCCTGGGAGGAAGGTAGAATCCCAGAGGATTGAAAGTCAGGTATAATTATTCCCCAGTACAAAGGAAAATGGGAAAAAGAAGTGTGTGGTAATCATAGGGGCATTTGCCTTCTTAGTATAATAAGAAAAGTATATGGTAGGATACTTATTGACAGAGTTAGGGAAGTAACGAAGGAATTAGTTGGAGAAGAACAGGGATGTTTTAGGAAGGGAATAGGTTGTGTAGATCAGATATTCATTCTTAGATCTTTGGTGAAAAAGTTTCTAGAGAAGGGAAAGAAGTTGTATGCAGCCTTCACGGATTTGGAGAAAGCATATGACAGGGTGGATAGACAAGGATTGTGGAAAGCATTAATAATATATGGAGTAGATGGGAAGTTGTTGAAGGCAGCGAAGAGTTTGTATGAGGGTGCTAAGGGCGCAGTGCGTGTGGATGGCAAACTGAGTGAATTTTTCCATTTTGAAGGTTGGATTGAAACAAGGATGTGTCCTGTCTCCATGGTTGTTCAATCTGTATATGAATGGGGTTAGAAAAGAGATACAAGGTCGGGCAGTGGATGTTCGAGCGGCCCTAGTGAGAGAGGGCAGTGTTTGGAAACTCCCTGTACTGTTGTTTGAAGATGATAGTGTGTTGTTTAGTGAAGACGAAGGGGAGCTGCATGGCTTGATAGATGAATCTGGAAGAGTGTGTAAGAAGTGGAATCTAAAGGTGAATGTAGGAAAGTGTAAAGTGATGGTCTTCAAGAAAAGTGAAGTCAGTGAATGTACAGTGAGATTGGATGGGGAGGATATGGAGATGTGAGTGCATTTAAGTACTTCGGTAGTGTGATGAGTAGGGATGGAAATCTGGAGGGTGAAGTGCTTGAATGGGTGCAGCAAGGAAGAAAGGTTGCTGGTTCGTTGAAAGCAGTGATAAGAAACAGGGGAGTGAGCAAGGAAGTGAAAAAGTTGCTTCATGACAGTATTGTGATACCAACTCTAATATATGGAAGTGAAGCTTGGACCCTGTTGGAGGGACAGAAGTTAAGAGTGAGAGCAGTGGAAATGAGTTTTTTGAAAGGAGCATGTGGAGTCACATGGAGAGACAGACTAACAAATGAGGAAATGAAGGAGGGTTGTGGTGTGAACGTGGACTTGATAGGAAAGGTTAGGAGAAACACTTTAAGGTGGTTTGGGCATGTGGAGAGGATGGAGGGTGAGAGACTGATGAGAAGAGTGTATGTATTTACCTAATTGTATTCACCTAATTGTGATATACAGGAAATCGTGAGGTCCCGTCTCTGTTTCTCAATAAGTCAAATTTTGCCTTAAACTCATGTAAGTTTTTAGACTGGACGATCTCTTTGTCCAGGCTATTCCACAGGTCTATACATCTATACGGAAAACTATATTTCTTGATGTCCTTCGAGCAGCTTAGCTTCTTTAGTTTCATTCCGTGTCCTCTTGTTGCTCTCTCATCCCACACAAACAGATTTTCTCTGTCAATTTTATCTACTCCTATCATGGTCCTGAACATTGCAATCATGTCACCCCTCTTTCTCCTTTCCTCTAAGGAGAGCAAATCCAGCCTTTCCAGCCTCTCTCTGTATGGCAAATCTGGACCATCTTGGTTGCTGTTCTTTGTATTCTCTCAATCTTGGTTATATCTTTCTTTTTGTATGGGGACCACACTACTGCTGCATATTCTAACCTGGGCCGGATCATGGCCACTATCAATTTTTTCATCATCTCCTCATCCATGTATTGGTCAAGAGTTTATATGTCTCTCTCACTATCTTATTTATGTGCTTTTCAGGTGACAAACTATCCTGGACTAGCACTCCCAAATCTTTCTCTTCTCTCGCTTTTCTAATTGGTTCATTACCCATCAAATAATTCAATGATGGCCTCTTGGTACTTTTATCCATTTCCAATATTTTACATTTTTTTGCATTGAATTTCATTTCCCACATCTGGCTCCAATCATATATCCTATCCAGATCCTCCTGTAGCATTTTACAGTCCTCTTCAACCTCTGCCTTTCTCAAGATCTTTGCATCATCAGCAAACAGGCTTGCGTAGCTGTTCACTTCATCTACCATATCATTTACATAAATCAAGAACATCACTAGTGCCAACACCGAGCCCTGTGGGACACCACTTGTTACTTCCCTCCATCCAGATGTCCTGTCCTTTATTACTGTCCTCATTTGTCTGTCACCCAAAAAGTCTCTCATCCATTCCAGGAGGCTTCCCTTCAGTCCTCCTATATGCTCTAATTTCCATAATAGTCTTTTGTGGGGTACTTTGTCGAAGGCCTTCTCCAGATCTAAGTACACACAATCCACCCAACCGTCTCTCTCCTGTAGCACGTCAATCGCCCTTGAGTAGACGCTCAACAAGTTGGAAACACATGACATTCCACTTCTGAATCCAAACTGACTTTCAGTCAAAATATTCATCTCTTCCAGATATTTTATCCATCTATCTTTCAGGATTCTCTCACACAATTTCGCAACCATACTGGTTAGGGACACTGGTCTATAATTCAGGGGTTCTTCCTTGTTTCCTCCCTTATAGATTGGCACCACATTTGCCCTCTTCCATTCCCGAGGCACTTTTCCCTCTTCCAAGGAGCACACAATTAAAATGTGAATCTTATCCGCCAGTTGTTCTCTGCATTCCTTCAGTACCCAATTAGAGATTCCATCCGGTCCTGGGGCCTTCCTTACATCTTGAGCTCCCAGTAATTTATACACTTCCTGCACTTCCACTTTTATATCTTTTATCACTACATTTCTAATCACTCCCTCTCCTTCCACAAACTCCCTTTCCTTAGTGAAAACCGATTGGAGACATTTGTTCATTACTTCAGCTTGCATTACTGCATCCTTGTGGACCTCTCCTTCTACTTTCAGTTTGGTGATTCCTTCCCTTTGCTTCAATTTGCCATTAACAAATCTATAAAACAATTTGGGTTCATCCTTACATTTGTCAATTATACCTTTTTCAAAGTTCCTTTCTTCCTCTCTACGTATTCTTGCATATTCATTTCTAGTTCTTTTATATTCTTCCTTTGTTCTGATATTACCTCTCTTTCTCCATTTGTTCCATGCCATGTCCCTCTCTTTTTTCGCTATTATACACCTTCTATTAAACCACACCTTTTTCCTGTTTTCTTTCCCACTTACTCTTGGCACATATTTTTCCACTCCCAAATTGTAGAGGTCTAAAAAGATATCCCACTTCCTCTGTATCTCTCTTGTTTCCCTGAATTTTCTCCAGTCCGCATTTTCAAAAAATTTTCTCAATTCTGCAAAGTTTGTTTTCCCAAAGTTGTATCTTCCTTGCCTATAAAGCTCATCTCTTGGCACCACGTTCCCTATTATCATCTGGAACTCAGTGACCACATGATCACTTTTTCCTATAGGACACAGATAATTTAATGATTCAATTACATCAGGTTCTTTGGATAGTAGCAAATCTAATCTTGCTGGTATGTCATCACCTCTGAATCGTGTCTCTTCTTTAACCCACTGTGTCATTACATTATTCATTGCTATATTTAACAATTTAGTGCCCCACGAATCTTCACTGCCTCCCGAGTCCCATTCCTCCCAGTTCACCTCTTTACAATTAAAGTCACCCATTAGAATTATATTGTTGCTTTTCTCGATCACTTTCTGTAGATAAACTAACCATGTCTGACAACATCTGGTATTCATCGTCATTCCATGCTCTTGTCTTAGGGGGAACATATACCACTGCCATATCTCTCTTACCATTCTCCCCAGTTTCTAATTTCAAGTTGATGGCTTCGACCCTGCCCTCTGCCATTTCCACAGCATCTATGTTTATACTGTCCTTCACTGCTATCATCACTCCTCCTCCCATTTTTTCTTTTCTGTCTCTTCTCCACAATTTGTTTTTCCCACCTCCCATATGAATATCAATATCTTCTTTCAATTTAGTCTCTACAAAGCACATAACGTCAGGTTTGGTTGCCCTCAAAAAATCATTGATTTCTAATCTCGCCGATATTAGTCCATCAATGTTTGTGTACGCCACTTTCAAACTTTTTTCATCGTTTTTTATACTCTCGTCTCACCTTCCTTCCGTCGGTACCACTTTCTCAATTTCTGGTCCATAACTCTCCAATAGAACTCAGTCTTCTCTTTCTCCGTTCGTTGTTCGTTTTTTTATCTTTGCTTCCTTTACTAACTCCTTTAATTTAGCTCTTTCCTCTTCATTTGCATCTCTCCTAATCCAAACATTTTTAAACCCCTCTTTCTCTGACAATTTCCACATTCTACTTATGATTTCATTCACTATTACTTGGGACTTAAACTTTACTTTCAAGGGACTTGCCCCACCATCCTCGTACTTTCCTAACCTAAACACTTCTTCAATCTCTTCTTGGGCTTCATTGTTTCCTTCCATAACCACTGATATTATTTCTTTAGCCTTGCTCAGTTCCTCTCTCTCTCTTTCAGATCTTACTGTCATTCGTTTTTCTTTTATTCCTGAGATTATCACACATTTTTTCTTGTCTGCTACATCCCTGACCAAAGATTCTCTACTTCTTAGTACTCTAACCACTTCCTTCTCCACTTTTTCCTTACTTTGTTGCTCTATGATTTCCTTCAAATTTACATTTCCTTCCTCCTGTATTTTCTTCCACCCCTTATGTTGCTCCTTAATTTCCTGAATATGCTCATCTTGCCTCCTCGATTTTGATTCGTATTCATCTAGTTTACTTTTTATTCTGTCCCTTTCTTCTTCCAACCTCTTATTCTCCCTCTTCAGCTGTTTTATTTCATTTGATGCGGATTCGTTATTCGCCTTTAATTCTGTAACTTCTTTTTCTTGTTCCTCACTACGTGTGCTAACTTTTTCCAGTCTATTCTGTAGGACTTTGATCTCTCTCTCTTGCTCTATGGTCCGTTCCTGCAGCTGCTTAATTACTTCCCATACCTTTTTTAACTCCTGGACATTCCTCTCCGCCGTTTTCTCTACTCCTGCTACTCTTGTTTCTTGCAGCTTATCACTTCCTTTGCCTACATTTAGCTCGGAGAAGCCCACAAATTCCCCCTCGTCAGTTGTAAACAATCTTCCGTCACTCTCCGCCATGATACAACCATAAGGAAACTTTCTTTTTCACTTTGTCTTGTATTTTTAGGGCCGAAACCTGCGTTTTTTAAAACTAATATCCGACGGGACCACCACTCACGCATTCAACCACATAATCACAATAGGCTATCTCCTTTTCGCTGCTAGTTCTGCGATTATTTCCCCTCGATCCAGGAGCATCTCCGTCTCTCTCCCTGTGTGTGTGTGTGTGTGTGTTTTCTTTACCTCTGCACTTTTGTTGACTTTATCTATCTATCTATGTATTGCCAGATGCCTCAATCCCACATGGGATGGCCACAAAAAAAATCGCCTCCATGAGTGAGGTGGAGGGGGGGAGAGGGAGGGGGAGGCCATGGATGAGGTGGAGGGATGGAGCGGGGAGGTATATGAGAGAGGGGGGGGGTGAGCTGGAAGCAGGGCAGTGAAATGGCAGGGGACAAAGCAACATGGAGGCGATTTTTTTTGTGGCCACCCCATGTGGGACTGAGGCATCTGGCAATAGATAGATAAAGTCAACAAAAGTGCAGAGGTAAAGAAGACACAGAGTTTGCTTAGCAAACTTATCTCCTGAAAATAGACTTTACATGAGAGGCTATACGATGTTTCCCAAGATAAATCCCAAGAAAACGAAACCCCTAGCATGTTCAAAGATGATGCTGGATAGAGTTGGCTGTTGTTAAAAATTAAAGGACACTCCTGCAGAAGATTTTGATGAGTCAAAAGATGTACGATCTGAGTTTTTGATACCTCAATAACAGATATGAGCATCAGACATTAGGTGTGCCATACCCTCGTCCCTTGATTGTTGAAGTAATGGATGATGTGGACATTGCAAGAGGGAAATAGTAAGGGCGGGGTTATCAATGCATAAGAGACAGAGTTAGATGTACAGCTTGGAAGGTCATTGGTGAATAGAAGAAAGAGAGTTAGTGATAAGAAAGGACCCAGAGGAACATCACCACTGATAACTCTAGGAGAAGAATGGTGGTCATGTACACCAGCAGGTAGAGAATGACCAGAAAGGAAGCTAGAGATGAAGGCACAGATAGTGGGATAGACACTGTAAGAGGGCAGTTTGGAAATTAAATATTTATGCCAGACTCAACTGAAAGCCTTTGAGATGTCAAGTGCAATGGTAAAGCTTTCATGAAAGTCCTGAAAGAAGGATGACCAGGAGTCCGAAAGGAAAGTGACATCACCAGTGAAGCATCCCTGGCAGAACCTATACTGGCAATTGAAAGAAGGTTGTCATAGGATACGTGCTTCTAAATTTTTTTTGTTCAGGACCAATTCAAAAACTTTAAAAATACAGGATATTAAAGCAACCGGGTTACAGTTAGAGGGCTAGAAATGGTCACCCTTCTCTGAAACATGAAGAATGAGAGAAAACATCCGGCAAGAAGGCAAGGTAAAAGCTGACAAAAGCAAAACAGTTTACCTGGGTGGGGTTTAAGCACAGAAGCACAGCTCCTGAGAACAACAGGAAGGACCCCATCAGCACCATGTGCCTTGTAAGTACAGCAGACCGTCACTTTAACCCGTCCAGTCCTGACCAGTTTTTTACCCAGCCTACCCCCAGATCCTGACCGATTTTCAACTTTTTTTTTTTTTGGCTCAAACCTCCGCTTTTGGTGAGAAACACTGAAAATTCATAGAGAAATTGCCCTCCTGAGGTTAAAAATGTCGAAACAGGTGTCATTTAGCCTTACGTTTTCCTTCTTTTTCAGGGTACCTGGCTAAAGAAAACGAACTATGGAAGGGTTAACTAATTCCCACTTTAAATTATGTATTTATTTATTTATTTGGTATGAATTTATGTATAGTACAAGTCTATATTGGTTTTCACACAATAATATAAGTGATAAAAGAATTGTTCACTCACCCAAAACCCCAGCATATGGCACCTTCCTTTACGACATTACCACCTCATCACTTCTGTTTGTTTCTACCTCTAGCTTCTTTGTTTCTTTGTCCTCCACCTCAGGAATCACTTTCACCGTGAATTTCGTCATTGGAGAGACCGTGGGGCAACATATCTTTACTGGCCAGGTTACTGCTAACAGGTGAATTGCCGGGTGTGGGGGGAGGGGGGGAGGGGGGTCAGGAGGGGCCAGGCAGTATCCCCGCTTGACAGCAGGTAGAGGAAGGTCTCCCACATATGCCTACCAAAAATCACCTGCGAATATTGAAAAATGTGCAAACAACGGGCCTTGCAACTGACTAATGTACGATGCATGTTGGTGGGTCTGTCCGCAGAAAAAAGTAGTGATGTGCATCGTACGTCAGTGGGACTCGGCGGGTTAATGGACCTCAATAGACCAGATATCAGATTTAACAGACGCTACAAAGGCCCCCAGACAATCCGCCAGACATGGAGATTGAAGCTCTCTCACATGGCTTCAGAAATGGATCCCATGGGAGATGTTTCAGGCTGATGACTTGGTGTTGACTGCAGCGAATGTTAGGGAGGTGGAGGAATGATTTAGGATGTGGAGAGACAGAATGGGGCACAAGGGTATGAAAGTAAATGTGGATAAAACAAAAGTGGTGATATCAAAGGCTGGTGGCAGTACCTGTACTGTCAAAGCAGAGGGAGAGTGGCCATGTGCAGTTAGTCACAAGGGTGTGGGAAATAACTCCATCTTGTGCAGTATTTGTGATAAGTGGGTGCATCAGATGTACAATGGTATTAGAGGTAAACTGTGAGATGGTGTGTCAGGGAAAGCATGTAGAGGGTGCCAGCTATGAAAGGATGGATCTTGCTGGTGTGTCTCTTGAGTGTGTGGAAGAGTTTCGTTATTTGGGAGACATGTTATGTGCTGGAGGTAGGGCTGGAGCTACCTCTGTAGCTAGGGTAAGGAGTGGTTGGAAGAAGTTCAGGGACCTGTTGCCACTCCTGCAGGCTTCTCCCTCTGTGTTAAGGGGTCCTTGTATGAAGCATGTGTTACAAAGGTAATGCTGTAGAGTACTGAGACTTGCTCAGTAAAGAAAGAGGATATTAGCAGGCTCAAATGTACAGAGATGATAATGATTAACTGGATGTGTAGTGCATCCTTTAATGACAGGCCAAAAGGGGTTCAGACTGCAAATGAAAAGCCAAGAGGAAGGATGGGGTTTGAATGTATTATTATGATGATGAGAAGGGGATGTTGAGATGGTCTGAGCATGTGAAGAGGAAGGAGGATGACAACTGTGTGTGGTGGGTAGGAGGTGTGAATGCTGAGGGTAGGGTAGCAAGAATCAGACTGAAAAAGACCTTGGAGATGGTCACAGAGTGGAACCTCAGTGATATGGGATTGAATGGACAGGCTTCTAGAGATTAACCCGCCCAGTCCCGACTGTTTTTTTACCCAGCCTACCCCCAGATCCTGACTGATTTTCACCTTTTTTTTTTTTTGGCTCAAACCTCCGCTTTTGGTGAGAAACATTGAAAATTCATAGAGGAATTGCCCTCCTGAGGTTAAAAATGTTGATACAGGTGTCATTTAGCCTTACGTTTTCCTTCTCTTTTCAGGGTACCTGGCTAAAGAAAACGAACTATGGAAGGGTTAACTAATTCAAGCCACTTTAAATTACATATTTATTTAATTACTTGGTACGAATTTATGTGTAGTACAAGTCTATATTGGTTTTCACACAATAATATAAGCTATAAAAGAATTGTTCACTCACCCAAAACCCCAACAATATGGCACCTTCCTTCACGACATTACCACCTCATCACTTTTTTTTTTCTTATGTGTACGACTCTGGGCATAGGCTTCACAGCCTGCTATCAAGGCCCAGCAGTCCTCCCACATACCAACACCTCTACATGTCACCACTTCGGCGCTAACACCCACCGTCCATATTGAGTACATGCTAGGGCTGTCACATACAGGACTGGTGTTTTGGTATTAGCGGAGGTATTTTTACGACATGTCGGCAGGTCTTCTGGTAGATCAGTAAAGTCTGATTTAATGAGATTCGAATCCTTAAACTGTTCCCTGGCCCACTTCTGTTTGTTTCTACCTCTAGCTTCTTTGTTTCTTTGTCCTCCACCTCAGGAATCACTTTCACTGTGAATTTCGTCATTGGAGAGACTGTGGGGCAACATACCTTTACTGGCCAGGTTACTGCTGACAGGTGAATTGCCCAGTGTGGGGGGGAGGGGGAGAGGGGGGGTTAGGTGGGGTTAGGTGGGGCCAGGCAGTATCCCTGCTTGACAGCAGGTAGAGGAAGGTCTCCCACATATGTTTACCAAAAATCACCCTTGAATGATGAAAAATGTGCACACAATGGGCCTTGTAATTGAGTGACGTACGATGCAGGCCAGTGGATCTGTCCGCGGAAAAAAGTAGCGACGTGCATCATACGTCAGTGGGACTAAGCGGGTTAAGCAGCATGAGAGGTGCCATTAGATGACTAAGGCTGATGCACGCAAGCATGCTTGAGCCCCTTATAATAAAATTAAACTACCATATGTTATTCCTCGAGTGTAATGATGGACATTTACTAATCCACCTCACATTTACCCCAGTTCACCCTATTCTGTATATCAGTGAGTATGGTTAAATCAGGTTAGGTTAGGTTATGTATTTTGTTAGGTTAAGTTAATATTTAGGTTGGATTAGATTCCTGTATTTTATGTTTTGTTTAGTTAGGTTAGGCAATTAGGTTCTGGTTAAGGTTAGGTGAGTAACAACAAGTCTGGGTAGATACGAGCAAATTTTATTAAGACTGCTATTATGTGTGACCAGGCCTAGCCACCACCATTTCATTGAAAGATTTGATGTTTTAATTCTTTTAATTCAAGCCATTTCTACATTCCTCAGCCATTTTGGAGAAGGGCTTGGGTCAGGTTATATTGTTTTATTACAGTTATGTAGGTTAATATTAGTGGAGGTTAGATTGCTATACTTTATGTTAGGTTAGGATTTGCAAAGTTATGGTTATGTAAGGTTTGGCAAGCACATAAGGTCTGGTACATTAGGGCGCACTTTAGTAAGTCTGTAGCATTGCGCTAGAGCTGGCCTACCATCATCTAAGTCTGTAACATTACGCTAGAGCTGGTCTACCATCATCTAAGTCTGTACCATTATGCTAGAGCTGGCCTACCATCATCAATATGTCATGAGATTTCTTGTATTCGTTCATGTGTCAGTACCTTCCCAGACTGTTTTGCAGGGAAACACAAACTCAGAACTGGTAAATACAGGCACAAATATGAGCATGGTATGTGCTCTGGCGAGAGGCAATATGATCAGGGTGCCCGATGAAAACACCACGATAAATCATACACTCCCCATGTGAATGAAATGCCCACGCTAAGTAATTTTTTTTCATATCGGATCATCCGGATACAGGCATATTCCAGATACGGGGCATCTGGATATGAGGAAGTTTACCATATCATAGCTGCCTTTTATACTGCAGCAACATTATTACTTGTGTAGGTACTTGTAAAACTTGCAGCAGATCTTTGTTTTACAATGAACCTTTATGCAATGAATCACTTAAGTGAGGACTAAAAATTTTGAACCATTTTTCAATATACGATTGCATTTTCACTTACAGCAGTACTCCCTCTATTATTCAGACGTCCACTATCCGGATGCATCACCATTCGGACATCGCAGGCTGTCCGACCGCCCCAATTTTTTTTTTTTTTTATGCATGGAAGAAGGAACCAAAGGCCACGGGCCTGCATACTGTTCCTTCCAAGAAAATGCAAAAACAGTACAAAAGAGAGCCAAATTCAAGATCCGTTCAATTCGAGATGCCTGGACACTACGTTTGAAAGACTGGAGATCATAGGAAGTAAATCCTTTAAAAATCCAATTTTTTTTGGACCACGTCAGTTTGAATTTCCCGCGCATGCCGACCAGCTGTGTTTTCGCGCCTCCCGCCTCTGTCACGGTCTCATTTCCCACTCCGCTCCTGGCTCGTCAACACGCTCTCAAAATGGCTCCTGAAGTGCTTGGTTTTGTGGTGATACCCTACCTCCTGCAGGGCTTGATGCTGCTCTGCAACTTCTTTATCGTGTATGTGATGATGGCCCCGCCACCTCAGAAAAGGAAGAAAGTGGTTCTGACTCTGGAGAAGAAGAGGGAGGTATTGGAGAAGGTGGACGCCGGGTGGCCGACATCACGGATCCAACGTGAGTTCAATCTCCCTCGCTCCACTTTGTTTGATATCAAGAAGTCCCGAGACAAACTACAGCAGTACACGGCTGATTTCACTTAGAAGACCAGACAAAACGTGGAGAGGAAGGTGATGTTTACTCCTAAGTATGCGGACATCGACCGTTCCACACTCATCTGGTATCGGCAACAACGTGCTGCTGGTGTGTTGGAACGGAGCTGAAAGCTGCTGCTGAGAAGTTCGCAAGGCTACACGACACCCCAGACTTCAAGGCATCTGAAGGTTGGCTCTTCGCGTTCAAGTTATGACACGGACTTACCAGCCGTAAGACCCATGGCGAAGCTCTGGATGCTAATGACGAAGGAATAGAACAGTTTCAGCAGAAGGTGAAGGGCTTCATTGACAGGGAGGGCCTCACTCTCGGTCAAGTCTACAACGCTGATGAAACTGGCCTATTTTATCGTTCAATACCCACAAACACTCTTGTAGAGGAGACGGAGAAGCATGTGCCTGGTCCAAAGCTCTCTAAGCAATGGGTGTCTGCTTTGTGCTGTGCAAATGCTAACGGCATGCACGGGCTCAAGCCCATTATTGTAGGCTGTGCAAGGCAGCCTCGGTGCCTTCGTGGGTTAATGGATGTCCTTCCTGTCGTGTGGTATCATTCTCTGAAGGCTTGGTTCACAACCAAGATCTTCAGAAATTGGTTTCACCAACACTTTGTCAAGAAGGTCATTCGTTATCAGACGGAGACACTGAAAATCCCACGAGACCAGGTAAAGACCCTCCTGATTCTAGACAATGTACCTGCACATCCGTCTGAGAGGGAGTTGGTGGCTGAAAATGGCCAAATTAGGTGTCTGTTTTTGCCACCTAATACGACTGCTCTCATCCAACCAATGGACCAGGGAGTGATTGTGGCAACGAAGAGGCTCTACCGACGGAGGTTTTTGGACGAGGTGATGGTTGTCTACGAGGACGAGGACGATCGCAGGGAAGGACGAGACATGCGAGGACAAAAAACTGTCGAAAACCTTTGCCGATACAACCTCAAGTCTGCCATCTACAACTGGGCCAGTGCATGGAAGGAAGTCTCTGTCAAGTCTTTAGAAAATGGTTGGTCTCGGCTGCTTCATGGAAGTGACGTGGTGCACGATTTTGTAGGTTTTGACGTGGATGACTTCCATGCAAGGCTTCATGCGGGTGGAGACAATGTGGATATCGACGAAGTGCGTGAGTGGTTGGATGACGATGAGGGCGATCCTGGGTATCAGATCACGTCTGATATTGAGATCGCAACTGCTGTTGCCAGTCCGAGTACCCAGCAGGAAGATTCCGATGAGGACAGCGACGATGAGGCAGACTCCTCACGGTTTGCGACTACTCCAACCATCCCCAAGCTGAGCGCACTCCGGGAATATGTGGAGTTCATTCTCAACTACCTAGAACACCCGGACTGTGACAGAGAGATGGGGCCCTTGGGACTTGTGGATGACAGTTTTTTCAGTCCAGTCAACCCTGCCGTCGTCAACCCTCGCTCCACACCATCATCTCACCAAGACAGGCCTTCTAGCTCCAAGCCACAGCCCAGCACATCAGGCACAGCGGAGTCACCACTGGATGTTAGTTTGCATCTATCTTCTGAGTCCTCTACAGTGGATAGCATATCACCACGTCCCACCAAGGAGCCCCTACGCCGCCTCTGTCAGCTCATCTCGGACTCTGACAGTGACTAAATTCTCCAGGACTCGTAACTAGACCACACGGGAATTTACTGTTATGTACAGTGAAGTGATATGATGCAAGTTATGTGAAAGAAAATGTTGTGGAAAGTGCTGGTGAGAAGTGCTGGTGATTGTAAAGTGCAGTGGAAGTGCTAAGGTGTGTCGGGTGCAAGGTCTTACTGTCAGAGTCTGAGATGACCGAGCGGGTCATACATCAGGATGGCGGCATCATTCTCGTAAGTACCCTAACTTCATCAAAATTCCTAGTTTTGTTCTTTCCATATCATTAATCTCATGCTGTAAATGGGTTAAAGAATTACCATAAATGTTAAATCATAACTTTCCTGCTTTCAATTTAATTTTTTCATGCATGGTTTTGAAGTGCACCAGTTATGAAAAAGGTGAATGCCATTGATTTGTGTGAAAGATGATTACCAT
>JAGKTI010020377.1:0-16363 GCA_018397915.1 Birgus latro | reverse complement strand
TCCCTTTCCTCACAGGCGGCCCTCTCTTACTTTTTGGAACATGCCACTACCCACAGTGACTCAATCCCTGTGTATACAGATGGGTCCAAATCCCATTCTTGGACTGGGTTTGGCGTCATTCTTAATGATTTTAGCCGTGGCGGGAGTCTCCCTCCTTCCACATCCATTTTTACTGCTGAACTTACTGCTATTTTAGTTGCAGTAGAATTGATTTTTAGTTTACCTCCATCTTCTTTTACCATTTTTAGTGACTCTGCCAGTGCCTTGCAAGCTTTGTCTTGTACCTCCTCATCTCATCCCCTAGTCTTGGCCATCCTGGAGTGGCTCTACTTGTTGAATAGGCGTGGGTACTCTGTAAAGACGTGTTGGGTCCCTGCCCACGTAGGGGTTGTGGGCAATGAACGAGCTGACTCCTTAGCGAAAGCTGTTGCATCACGCCTATTCTCTCCTCTTTACCGTGTCCCGTTTGAGGATCTCCGTGTAGCCAGTATGACGGCTGCGCGTTCTTGTTGGCAGAAGAGGTGGGATGCCGTTGGGTCAAATAAGCTTCACAGTATTCGTCAGGACCTGGGTAACGGAGGGTATGTAGGAATGTCCCGTCAGTGGGAGACAGCCTTAGCTCGCCTGCGGATTGGTCACACTAGGCTGACCCATGTTTTTTTAATGGAGAGGGCTCCCCCTCCTTTTTGTGATGATTGCCTAGTTCCTTTGACAGTACGGCACATTCTTGTTGAGTGCCCCAGTCTGGGAGACCTTCGTCAGTGGTACCTTTCAAGGTGCCGGACCGGTGACGGTGTCGGGAAAATGAGAGTTTACTCTGGCGTGTCGCCAGATGTCAGGGGAAATTTAAGTATTCCCAAGAAATAATGAAATATTGTATAATTGGTATACAATGTATAGCTGAGTGTGCTATGTCAGTTCTCTAGGGTCGAGAATTACAAACTTCCTCAACGGCACGCAGCAGAGACTAGAAGCTCTATTGGGCTGCAATATTGTACCGTTGGCCTACGAGAAAGTTTCTTCTCCCCCCCCAACAATAAAAAAAAGGATAATAATAATAATAACAGGCTCTTGGCTGAGCCAAACTCCTAGCTAGCACAATGGATTTAAGGTGTGATGCCAAAGCTGGCCTAAGTACTGGCCATGATTTAATTCAAAAGTTGTGCTAATGCAGAGTAGCAAAACTGTATTAAATAATAGAGTGGAGTAATCAAACACAGTTAATATACTTTAACAAAGCTCAAGAAAAGAACTGTGAATTTATTAATTACAAAGAAATGAATTTACGTTACATGAAATTCAAATCAAATGAGAGAAATGCACTCACTCACTCAGACACTCAGATAACGGCTAAATATTCCAAAAAGCTTAGCCTAGGAAAAAACCAGAAAATACTGATCGGTATGGATGAGACTGTACTGTAGTCGATCACCAACAAGGTGGGAGCTAGGGAAGACACGCCGATTCAAGCCGAGATCTGAAATAAAGAATTCACTCGAGCCTCTAGAGGCGTACGACCCAATCTTTCCGTGACTAAGAAGAGACTGATTTGAATATGCGACGCGGCGCGGGTGGGAGCTCGCGCGCATGCGCTATGGGTCCGGAGCAAAGCCCGACAACATAAAATTATCGTACATATTAATTTGCTCCTCAAAATCACAGGATGTCACGATTTAACTAATGTGATTTTACAATGTAGAAAATTCGTGACAGACGGGTCCTACCTTCTCTCCTTGGTGCTTGGGGAGGAGGCTTGTACTGCAAAAGGAGACACTTTCTCTTTTTTAACTCATGCTGGCCTACTGAGGAAGCTATAGCGCTCAATTCGGTTTAAATTTATATTTTAATGTTGTTCTTATAACTCTCTTTATGGTGTTTCTCATTTATATTTGTCTTTTAGTTTTGGAGTGTTCTATATCTCCTCCTATTATTGATTTTACATTATGCTGACCTTTTTACAGTTTTTGTGTTCGGCGGCATATGACCCTTGCTGTTGCGCCGCCAAGTCAATTTCATTCATTCATTCATTCATTCATTCCCATCCTTCTCACTGCAGCAGTATCTAGTCCCTGTTCTCGTTTACCGAGGTGGAGAGTGGATAAGGCAGAATGGTCCCTTTTCTCTTCTCTGATTCCTATTAATGTCACAGTCGAAGACTTTCCAAATATTGATGAGGCTGTTTCATTCTTTACCTCCCTTCTGCATTCTACTGCTCTTCATGCTGTTCCCAAAACATCTGGCACGTATCACTACCGACCTGTCCCATGGTGGAATGAGGAATGCAGCGTTGCTGTACGTGCTAAGAAGTTAGCTTTCTCCCGTTATCGAAGATGCAGGACGGAGCATAATCTTGTCGAGTTCAGAAGGGCACAGGCTAAGGCTCGTCGAGTACTGAAACAAGCTAAGCGGGATTCATGGATGGCATATGTGTCATCTGTTAACTCAAAGACACCAATACCTCAGGTGTGGAAGAGGGTGCGAAAGATTTCGGGAAAGTTCAATCAAGGCAGGTCCCCTGTGCTGATGTCTAATGGTGAGCCTGTTGGTGAGCCTGCAGCTGTGGCCGATATTTTTGCATCTGCCTTTGCGGCAGTCAGTCAAAGAGACACTACCTCACCAATTTTTGTCTGACGACGGGAGATAGAAGAGGCAAGGGTGTTGGACTTCCGTTCAGGGAGTGTGGAGTCCTACAACCTCCCATTCTCTTTTTGCGAACTCCAATCTGCCCTTTCCCACTGTCATGACACCTCCCCAGGGCCGGATGATATTCCTAACGCGATGCTCCGACACCTGGATAAGGATGCTTTGTCCTTTCTCCTCAGCCTTTTTAATAAAATCTGGAGGGAATCTTCTCTTCCCACCTCTTGGCGTAAGGCTATTGTTCTACCGTTTCAGAAGCCAGGGAAGACAGGCAATAGTCCCTTGGAGTATCGACCAATCGCCTTAACATCCTGCTTGTGCAAAGTATTTGAGAAAATGATCAACACACGCCTAATGTATTTCCTAGAAAGGAATGAATGTCTCTCTCAATGTCAGTTTGGGTTTAGAAAATGTCGCTCAACAACTGATGCATGTGTTCGCCTTGAGACTGCAGCATGTGATGCCTTTGCTAGACGGCAACATCTGGTGTGCATTTTCTTTGATCTTGAGAAAGCATACGACACTACATGGCGGTTTGGTATACTCCAACAACTCCATTCTTATGGTTTACGAGGCCGGCTTCCCCTATTTATATTAAATTTTCTGCGTGACCGTACATTCAGGGTTAGGGTTGGTGGCACCCTGTCTCCTTCATACCATCAGGAGGAAGGGGTGCCTCAAGGAAGTGTCCTCAGTGTGACCCTTTTTGCCGTAGCACTGGACAGTATTGTGTCCTCTATCCCAGAAGGAGTGTCTGCCTCACTGTATGTTGATGATTTGGCTTTATGGTATGCAGCTTCCCGAATGTCCGTGGCTGAACGTCGCATGCAGCTCGCTATAGATAGTGTCTCTCGGTGGGCCACCATGCACGGCTTCCATTTCTCCCCAACAAAGACGGTGGCCTTACATTTCTGCCGTTTGAGAGGTGTTCACCCTGACCCAGACCTCCGGTTATATAGCCAGAGGGTGCGATGTGTGGATGAGACAAAGTTTCTTGGGCTCATTTTCGACAGGAGACTGACGTGGGTACCTCATATCTGTTCATTACGACTATCATGTTTCCATGCCTTGTCCCTTCTACGAACCCTATCTCACTTGTCTTGGGGCGTGGACAGGACCAGTCTGCTCCGACTTTACCGCGCCTTAGTGAGGAGCAAATTGGACTATGGGTGTGTGGTATATTCTTCTGCTACTGAGGCCTGGTTGAGACCACTACATTCGGTTCATCATGCTGGGATTCGTCTGTCAACTGGGGCTTTCCGGTCTTCCCCTATAGAAAGTCTGTTGGTTGATGCAAACGAACCACCACTGGATCTCCGCCGACAGTCCCTGGTGGTGCAGTGTTGGCACCGCCTTCACCGTCTTCCGAGCTCATTGAGTTGTCAGGCTGCCTCTGAGGTCGCTCTTTTCCCCTTTTATAACGCCCATCCTCGCTATCCACACCCGTTTGGGTACAGAGCGAGGGTTGCCATGGGGGAGTTAGGTGTCCAGTCCTCCCCTGTTTGCCCTATGCGTATCCCCCGAGTGGCTCCCTGGCTTCTGCCAGAAGTGCAACCATGTGATTACTTCCTCGAGAGGAAGGCATCTGTTTCCTCACAGGCAGCTCTGTCATATTTTTTGGAACATGCCTCTATCCACAGTGACTCAGTCCCTGTATATATGGATGGCTCTAAATCCCGAGCAGGGACAGGCTTTGGTGTAATTTTTCGTGATTTTAGCCGTGGTGGGAGTCTCCCTCCTTCTACATCTGTTTTTACTGCTGAACTTACTGCCATATTAGTTGCGGTTGAAATGATTTTTAGTTTCCCTCCAGCTTCTTTTACCATTTTTAGTGACCCAGCCAATGCCTTACAAGCTTTGTCTCATGGCTTCCCGTCACATCCCCTAGTTTTAGCTGTCTTGGAATGGTTCTTCTTATTATTCAGGCGAGGATACTCTGTACAACTGTGTTGGGTCCCTGCACATGTAGGGGTCGTGGGCAATGAGCGAGCTGACTCTATGGCTAGAGCTGCTGCCTCTCGTCCTTCCACTCCAAGTTGCCGTGTCCCACCCAAGGATTTGTGTGCGGCCACTGTGGGGGCTGTCCGTTCCTGCTGACAAAGGAGGTGGGATGCAGCAGGGGCGAACAAACTCCGCAGCATCCGTCGGAACCTGGGTGATGTGGGATATGTGGGACTGTCCCGACAGTGGGAAACAGCTTTGGCTCGTCTTCGGATTGGCCACACTAGGCTGACTCATGGTTTTTTGATGGAGAGGGCGCCCCCTCCCTATTGTGATGACTGTCTGGTCCCTTTGGCTGTGCGACATCTCCTTGTCGAGTGCCCCAGTCTTGGGGACCTTCGTCGGCGGTACCTTTCTAGATGTCGAGCCAACAATGGTTTGTACCTTCTCTCCTCAGTGCTTGGGGAAGAGGCTTGTGTTATGGGGGGAAGTACCTTCTCCTTTGTGTTGCGTTCTGGCCTTCTCCGCAAGCTATAGAACTTTACCATATTTTAGCTTGTGTTTTAAAGATAATGTATTAGTTTTAACCCTTATCTTTCCATTATATTTTTAGTTTTTTTTTTTTAGTTTTGGTCACTTTTATACTGTTGGTTTGTTTTAAGCATCGTTTTTCTTTGTATTTTATTATATCTCTTATATATAGCCGGTTTGTTTTAAGCATTGATTTTCTATATGCTTTTTATTGTTATTATTATATATATTGATTTTCCTTTATTGATTGTGTTCGGCGGCATATGACCTCTGCTGTTGCGCCGCCATGTCGTATCTTCATTCATTCATTCAGCCTCAAGTCCCGGCTGAGGTCTGAGCCCCATTCTGGGCTCAAGGGTTGCCGATGTTCACCAGCAGGTCACATGGTTGCGAGGTGGGTGATGGCCTCACCCACTCATCCACCGTCTTCATCCACACGTCACCCGCGTCATCCACCATAGAGGCCCTAGCAGAATTGCCGGGTCAGCTTGGTTTCCCACGCTGCAAAGCTTCGTAGTCAGCATACGCTCTCACGGTCTGAACTGCCTAGCCAACACTTGTCTGTATAAACAACTAACCAACACCATCATTACTCCTCTCTCTATCTCTCTCCTCCTTCCATTTATTACTTTCTCTCAACCTCCCTTCCTTACTCCACCTCCCTACTTATTGTCCGCAGCTATACATAGAATTGACATCGAATTCTCTACTCTTTCTCTTCTGTCCGTGTTTCACTCTAAACTCACGTCCAGCAGGTGTACTTGCCTCCACACCTGCAACAGCTGCGTGTCTGCTTACATCTGCCTGAGGGGATGCTTGTCGGCTTCCCGACAGAAGTACGGAATTATGAGAATCATCGTGAATTCTCTAGCATTACCTGATTGGCAACTCCCGTGTCTCAACAATATGATAAGGTAGGGAGGTACGAAGGTGAGAACCAGTGTCAATAATGTGGATGATGTGGGGAATCATGCTACCAGTATAAAGCCGTGAGGAGTTGGATAGCTCGTTGTGGGTTTACTTATTTTCTCTGTGTCCTGCACCTCTGTCTCTCTTGTATTGTAGGCAAGGGAGAGACACTTTTGGATTTGGGGGCTTTATTGTGACAGTTATCGTTGGTGTGCTGGACAGGGTAATTACATAATGGCTAACCTCCTGCACAACCCTATCTCCTTAGCTTCCTTCTGCCTTCCATATTTCTCACTGGCTCTCTGACTGCTGAGTTCCAGGAATATACACTGCTTGGTGGGAATGTGTGTAATGTCTAGTACTTTTCCACCACATGGGCTAACCGGATTTCATCAGATACCTCACATGTTTGCTGCATAATGGTATTCTCTATCATCTGGAAAATGTTTGCTATACATTCTGTTTGTTTTCTGGCTAGAGAATGTGTATGTCTCCACCTGAGAACTATACATCGCAAGTTGTGCATGTGGTGCCTAATGTGCCATGAGATATATACTAATGCCTGTAATTATTACATGTCTGTAACTATTACATTTGATGTATTAATGCCTATACCATACTCTGTGAAAAGCTTTAGAAATATCAAGGGCTACTGCATGTGTTTCTCCATGCTGGTCAAGTGGATGGTAGGAGTTAAGAGATTGAGAATATCAACAGTGGATATGTCGAGGCAAAAACCATACTGTCTCTCACTAACTGTTGAGTTGTTAGATTCAAGATGTTTAACACGTCACATCCCAGCCGATTTTCCGCCAGTGACCCCCCCCCAATCCCGACCAATTTTGGAAAAAAAAAAAGATTTTTTGGCTGAAACCTCCGAAAATCGCCCTCCTGAGCTTATAAATGTTTCTACAGGTGAGAGTCACTCTTACCTTTTCACGCTCAATGAGGGTACCTACCTTCAAAGGAAACGAACTATGGGAGGGGTAACAAAATCAAGCCACTTTTAATTACGTATTTATTTTTTATTTGGTATGAATTGATATGTTGTACAAGAGTATATTGGTTTCACACAATAATATAGGCGATATAAGCGTTGTTCACAAAACACATCAACATATGGCACCTTCTTTTACGACGTTACCACCTTATCACTTCAGTTTGTTTCTTCCTCTAGCTTGTTTGTTCCTCTGTCCTCCACCTCAGGAATAAGTTTCACCGTGAATTTTGTCATTGGAGAGACCGTGACGTGACATGTCTTTACTGGCCAGGTCACTGCTAACAGGTGAATTGCCGAGAAAATCGTGTGTGAGAGGAATGGGGGATCAGGTGGGCGCATGCAGTATCCCCGCCATCATCCCACATATGCTTACCAAAAATCACCCGTGAAACTTGAAAAATGTGCAAATGACACACCTTGCAATTGCATAATGTATGGGTACGTCGTCGGGTGTCACAGTGACAAAACATTGCGACGTACCCATACGTCATTGGGACGCCTAATGTTAACCGTGTGGTCATCATTTACAATCTCAAATACTTTACCAAGAGATGTGGTAGCTATTGGTCTGTAATCAGAAGGGTCAGACGAAATTCCTTTCTTTGGTATTGGGTGGATGTTGGCTTCTTTACAAGAATTAGGGAATGAAGAAGCACGTATGGATAGTCTGTATAATTAAGCTAGAACAGGAATAAGTTCTGGGTAAAAACTTTTTCAAAAACAACTGAAGGAATTCCATGTGGACCTGGAACATAGTTAGTTGGTAAATTGTCTAAGATGGATTTTACATATCTAGTCAGTATTTTAAGTGAATAAATTTCGGGACAGTCAAGTTCTAGTGCAGGGACGTTCTGACTGCTTTCCTCTGAGGTAGAATTTCTTGCAATGTACTGGCAAGGATGTTCGCCGTACTACGCGGGTCATTAATTTTATAATGTTACCACCTGGAGATTTTAGTGGGGGAATGGGTGATGTCAAAGTTGTTACTGAAAATAATCGAGAGGTGACCAGAATATTCTATTGTCATTAGGATTGTTTAATAATTTTGTTGCTTGGTTGTGAGGAAAGTTTGATTTAGCGAGATTTATTACTGCTTTTGCTCGGTTTCTAGCAATTTTAAATTGACTAAGGGATTCTAATGTTTTTTTTTTTTTCAGTAAGAGTTATTTGCTAAGGACTGTAGGGTCGTTGCTCTGGTACAACTGCTGTCAAACCATTTTGGGGAGTCAGATCTTTTACTGAACTGTTGACTGGGTATAAACAATTCCATACCATCTTGTAGTAAGTCATTAATGTGGGACACGGTAGAATTGATGTCACTGAGGAAGAAAGACTGCCATGGAATATCAAGATAATTTCTAAATCCATTCCAATCTGCCCTATCAAAGTGTCATCTGGTCACTCTGACAGGTTCAGAATGGGATAGTTTGGGGGAACTGTCTATTGAGGCTTTGATGAGATTGTGGTCGAAGCATCCAGTTTATGACGGTACTTCCATCCTGTATTGATCTGGATTATTTGTCAGGAATAGGTCCGAGAGACAGGCGTTAAAGTTGGTTGTTTTACCCGTTGTGTGAGATTAAATGATTCATCAGACGGCTCGCATTCCAGACCAGTATCATCAGTCCCGGCAGAATGCAATAATCATTCTACATCATACACAAGAAAATCGCCCAAAACGGTAATTTCAGTGGTAAGGGTGAGGGTAAGGTTAGTCAACTGTGTGGATATGGAGCCAAATATGCTGGGTTCTGAAGAAACTACACAGATATATATGGTAATGTTTTGATAATTTAGTGTATATAATGAATAATCAAAATTAGCTGAAGTGAAATTCAAAATAGTGTCAACTGCAAATATAGATATGATATATCAACAGGTGTCACACTTGTTATGGAAGTTTGTGAGGATATGGTAACCAGGAAAACAAAGTGAGGGTGTGTCAGTAGAGGGAGAGATTTGGGGTTCTATGAGCAACACAGCTAAAGGGGTTATTGGTTGGAAGAAAAGGTGATATTAGTGAAATATAAGGCCGAATCTGTGCTTCTCTGCTGATGAACATGAACAGTGTTTGCAACAACCGCTGTCAGTACAGTAGCTTGATTGCTCCCAGGAGGACCCTGTGCCAGCAACCCTCCCCTTCCGGTGAAGGTATACGGTAAAGCTAGTTTGGGGGATGTGAAACGAGATATAATGTGGTTTTGTGTTGTGTATTATAGAAATGACTGCTTGTGTGCATTAAGTCTGATATGGATATTTTGTGACTGAAGTGTGAAGTAGGTGCTGGAGTGGAACCGCTTCATTCTGTGGTACCGGACATAGTCAGGTACTGTGCTGCTCGGTCAAACAAATGTCACTTACCTCTCTCCCTGTCCCCAGCAAGATGGATGATAGATTGCTGAATTCGGTTATCTGAGCCTGAAGTCCAGCAGGGTCACGTTTCATATGAACTTAGGTCTACAACAACAGCAGCTACTACTCCTGTTACTACACCATTACTACTGCTGTTAGTACTACTGCAGGGATGAGACAGGGATTGTCAATACTGTGCAGTAAATAGTATTCAAGGATGTATGATGTGTGCATGATGGTGTGTGGCACAGTGCAGTGTGGTTTAGTGTGGAGTGGTACTATGGTGAGTGTACGAAAGTTGGTGTATTGTGGGGCGTGGATTTGGAGATGATGTTTTGATGTGGTGTGGTATAGGATATTTCAGTGAACTGCATTGTTGTACTGTTGTCTTTGTGTGTGTGTGTGTGTGTGTGTGTGTGTGTGTGTTCTTACCTTACCTAATTGTATCTTTATAGGAATGAGTCAAGCTCGTATTGCCCCGTGCCTTAAACCATTTTTATCATACATCTCCATAAATTTATGAATTGTTTTGACACACTATTTCATNACTGCATTGTTGTACTGTTGTCTTTGTGTGTGTGTGTGTGTGTGTGTGTGTGTGTTCTTACCTTACCTAATTGTATCTTTATAGGAATGAGTCAAGCTCGTATTGCCCCGTGCCTTAAACCATTTTTATCATACATCTCCATAAATTTATGAATTGTTTTGACACACTATTTCATTCGGTAATGCATTCCACTGATCAATTGCACTATTTGGGAAACTAAATTTCCTTACGCCTTTATCACCTCTCTTTTTATGCAGTTTTTTGCAGTGTCCTCTTGCTGATACTTCCCCATAGGTTATGTATTCATTTATATCTGTTTTCTCTTTCCCTGATGTGCATTTATATAGCATAATCATGTCTCCTCTTTTTCTTCCCTCTTGTTGTGTTGGCAGATTCAATTTTTCTAATCTTTCTTCATAGCTTAGATCCCTTAAGTTTGGTACCAATCTTGTAGCAACCTTTGAACTTTTTCAATCTTATCTATGTGTTTCTTGAGATGGGGATTCCAGACTAATGATGCATACTCCTGGGTTGGCCTGATGAAAGATGTTATTATCTTCCTCAGTATGTCTTCATTAATGTATGTGAATGATATTCTCATATTTGCAAGTAGTGTATACATGTTCCGTACCTTTTCATTTATGTGGTCTGCCGGAGTTAGTCTGTTATTGATAATCACACTTAAGTCCTCTCTTTCTGATGTGTGTAGGGTTTTCCTTCCAAATTTATAATCCCTATCTGGTCTTTTCCCACTTTTACCATACTTGACTACATGACATTTGTCCACATTGAATTCCATTTGCCATGTATTACTCCATTAATGAAGTTTATTTAATTCTTCTTGTAGCTCTTTACAAGAGTCTGTGTTACTAATTCTCCTTTGTATTTTTGCATCATCGGCAAACATAGTTAAATAGCTTTCATTTCCAATATTATTATCTATGTCGTTTATATACACTAAAAACATAATTGGTGCCAGCACTGGGCCCTGTGGAACTCTGCTAGTCACTCCCCTCCATGATGAGTAATTTCCCCTTAGTAATATTCTCGTTTCCCATTTTCTGAGAAAATCTTGCATCCAACAGTACAGTTTGTCTCGGATTCCTCCTTGATGATACAGTTTCCATAAAAGTCTTTCATGCGGTACTCTGTCAAATGCTTTCTTGAAATCTACATAGATTCTGTCCACCCATCCTTCTCTTTTCTGTAATGTTTATGCAACTCTGTCACAGAAGCTTAATAAATTAGTAACACATTATTTTCCCTTTCTGAAACCAAATTGCCTCTGTTATCATATTGTGTTCTTCTAGATGGTTTACCCAAACTTTTCTTATTAGCTTTTCCACTATCTTACTTACAATACTGGTTAGTGATACTTGTCGGTATAGTTGAGTGGATTTTGTCTATTCCCTTTCTTGAATAAGGGGACAATGTTTGCTTTCTTCCAAATATCTGGTAATTTACCTTGACTCAAGGATTCCTTGAATATTAACGATAATGGTCTACTTAACTCCTTTGCACATTCATGTAGCACCCAACATGAAATTTTGTCTGGAGCATTTGCTTTTCCTTTGTTTAATTTACTTAACTCTTCCTGAATTTCTTTTTCTGATATTTGTATATCTGGTAATATGTGTGGGCATGCATGTTCGATATCATCCCTCTCAAAATTATTTTCTTCTCTAAAAACGGATTGGAAATTATTATTTAGTACTTCACAAATATCTTTCTCTTGTGTATATAAGATCCCTTTATCCATAATGGATTGTAATTTATCTTTTACTTTGGTTTTGCTTTGAATACAGCTGTAAAAAAGCTTCGGTTGATCACTACTTTTGTTTATGATGTTCTCTTCAAACTGTTTTTGGGCTTCTCTCCTTATTCTTGTGTATTCGTTTCTTGCCTTGTTATAGTTGCTATATGTCCTCTGACTATTGAGTCTTCTGTATCTATTCCACAACTAGTCTCTTTTTTCTTTTGATTTGTTATATTCTTTGTTAAACCATTTGTTTATTTTCATTTCTGTTTCTTTGTGCAGAGGGATGTAATTTTGGACTCCTGTTTCATAAGATTCACAGTGTTTTCTATATATATAACATTTAAATCTTGTCCTCTAAGCTCTTTTTTTTTTTTAATCTATTTCTAAGAAGTATTTCCTTATGTCATGATAATTGCCCTTTTTGTAGTTATGGCTCTTTTTGTAACTTTCATTACTGTTAACTATGCCATATGCAATCCTGAAGTTGCAATTTAATAATGCATGGTCGCTTTTGCCCAATGGAGGGTGATACATAATACTGTCAATATCATTTTCTTGCCTAGTAAATATAAGATCTAGTGCTGATGGTACATCAAGTCCTCTTTTTCTGGTGCTTTCTTTTACATGTTGTGTTAGGAAAAACTCCTGCACAAGGTCCAGGAGCTTTTGGTCCCAATAACTTTCCTAGTTTTTTATTTCCAGAGTATTCCAATTTATATTTGTATTGAATCTCCAGATAGTATAATTCTTTCTGATTTCTCCTCCATTCTATGTAGTAATGCTCTTAAACTTTGAATTGTACTCTCTGCCAGTTCTTCATATTCGCCTTTTTCCCAAATGCTTGATTTAGGTGGCATGTATAAATTTGCCACAATTAGTTTCCCTTCAGATGTACTAATCTCTATTGCAATCAGTTCTACCTGTGAGGGTATATCTAGTTCTATTTCTTTGACTTGCAGATTTTTCTTTGTTTATTCCTTCTCCTTTTTTTTTTTTTTTTTAACTCCTATCTTTTCTCCATATATCTAGGTTTAGGGTGTCATTTGATATCCTTGATGTTAATCTTGTTTCAGTTAGGCAAACATTATGTGGTTCCTTCTCTTTAATATAATCATTCATCTCTAGTAATTTTGATACCATTCCATCTACATTTGAGTAAATCACCTTAATCATCTTGTTTGCATAATTGTCATGACTTGGGTCTACTACCTTCCTCCTATCTGTTCCATCCTGTTAAGTACCACTTTCGTACCAGCAATCCTTTGTAAAAAAAAAAAATTTCTTCTCGTCCTCTGACCCCTCATTCTTTGTTTTTGCCTCCTCCCTCTACTCTTTTAGTAATCCCAGCTCCTCTTGAGTAAGGCATCTTTTTATCCATACATTTTTAAAATCCTCTTTTTCCGTAAGTTTGTTTCATTTTGCAGTATTTCCTCCACTGTCTTTATACTCTGGAAGGTTACTTTCAGAGGGCTTAATTTGTTTCTCTCGTATTTCCTTAGCCTTTTGTGTTCCTTTATGTCTTTCCTACTGATTTCATCTGATACTTCCTTTAAAATGTTCATTACATTTACAATCTCCTTTTTGTCTCTCGAAATCTTGTTTTTTTCTTTCCTCCTCCTGTATACCGATGATTACTATAGATTCGTTGACGTCTGCTGAATCTTTGACCAGTTTTGCATTGTTTTGGATTATTTTCTTTACTTTCTTTTTAATGCACTTTTCTTCAGCTCTTGTTTCTAAGTCTTTCTTTACTTTCACTATTTCAGCATACGTGGTTACGAGATCATTTTTGCAGCTTTGCATTACTTCATTCACTTGGGTTATCTTCCCCTCAATATCACTGCTATGATCTATCAGAGTGCTACTAGCCTGGCTAATTGTCTCTGCATCATTTCTGAACTCTTCCATAATACTCTCATGGTTGACAACTGTGCTTGCCATTTCACTAATCTTCCTTCTAAGTATACCAACCTCAACTAAAAGCTCATCTATTATTGTGTCTTTTCTGTTAACTTCTTTTACTAATTTTTCATTTTCCTCCTTCTACATGTGCAACTGCCTCTTAATTTCTTCCATTTCACTCTGAAATGTCTTCTCTAATCTGTGCACTCGTTCTACCAGCTTATTGTACGTCTCCATTTCCACCAGTCCCTTGTAGAAATCATCATCCTGCTTTCTACCTTTATCCCTTTCCTTAACTCGTTCCAAATTTGTTTTGCTAAAGATGATGGACATCTTGTGGTACTGAGGGAGAGATTCTACTTACAGTTACTGCATTCATGTGTGCCCAAACCAAACAGTAAACACTAATCAGCTGATTTGCTTGTTTGGTATGTGTGTGTGTGTGTTTGTGCTGTAGTATACAATGTTTTTTTGTCTTGAAATGTATTTCAATGCATGCTATAGTGTTGCGTAGTGTGGTGTGTTTTGTTATAATGACTTAGGTGCTATTCTATACAACAAAACACACAAATCATAGCATGGTGTAGAATATTTTTTGTAGCGTGGTGTTATATAATGCACTGTAGTGTGACTTGGCGTAGTGCATTGTTGAGTGTTATATGTGTTGATATGTGTTAGTAAACTTCTGGTATAATATGTCGAGAAAAGACTCTTCCAAAAATGCCAAACAAGATAAAGCTGAATACAAATCTGTGTCAAATAATCTAAAGATACATGAACATAATTCTGACTCAGTAAAGAGTTAGACTAACATAAATTGATCTGGTGAGGGAGGAACTGGGTGGATTTACCCAGTGGTTGAAGATCTGTTGATTAACCCATTAACCGCGGGTCGTCACTTTCGTGACGGTTGGGTGCAATGGATCAAACAGTGGGGCGTCACTTGAGTGACTCTGTTTTATTTTTAATTCCCCATGACTTTCAGGTGGAGACTTGTCTCATCTATCAGCACTGCCAATGTCCATCAATAGTCAGAGCTGCTAATGTCATCAATACTCCCATCCTTTGTTGACAATTTAGCCATTTTCCCCCATTCTAGACTCCCCTCCCTACCTCCCTTCTATTACCCTCTCGTGTCGTCTGTTCAGGCGCTCTGCGCTAAGTAAATCTTCCCCGAATTTTTGCAGTTTTCATCCATTGAAATGAGCACTATGCCCTATTCTTATACAAAATAATATATATATATATATATATATATATATATATATATAAATATATATATATAAAGTAATTGATAGTGCCATACACCTGGAATTGGCTAATTATCACTTGCTACCATCCAACCTGCACTCGTTCGCTAATTTCCCCTGCTTTTTTCCCCCGTGAAATATGCCGTATGAGCTACTCTCATAATATAAATGTATATGAGAAAGGAAGGGAGAAGCCTGAGTGATATTTATATTCACCTGGAACTACATAATTTATTATGTATTGTCTAGATTTCCTTCGATTTATTTCTTAGCATATACATTAGCAGCTGACATTTTCAACTCTTCGCTACTGAGATACAGTGAGTTTGCTCTCGTCCTTCATGGTGAAGTGACGCTCCTCCATTTCTCACACTTTTGCGCCTATTATAAAAGGCCCTGTGACCTCTACCCCTACTAAACATCGTGTGGGAAGCGGTAAAGGACTGTAGATATATACAAGTGTAATAAAGTACGAGAAATAATAAAGTGAGAGTGTGTATATGAGTATGAACTGACAATACCAGCGGCAAATTAGCGCGAGTGGGAGGCTCGTACGCTCTCGTATTTTACATTGCTTTCACAGTTTTTTTTTTTTTTTTTAGTATGGATTCCAAACTACTTGGAAATCATTGAATAGTCTATCTAGTGATAATATCAGGCAGTGGTATTCAGATTAGGGGATGTCGGGAAGTTTAAAGTGGAGACTTAGTTACCCAAATTCAGAAGCCTCCCCAAGTCCTACGGTAGTCGACGAGTGCTAGAAAATCATCCCAGGAGAAAGCTGATGGTATGTGCCATATGCTTATGTAATTATAGTGTTCTTGGAATAATAACTGATTTTTGGTAAATATTTTTATAAAGTCAGTCGGAGCGGGAATATCCCCGCGGGAATGACACGGCGAACCTCCGACAACCCCGCGGTGTAGGGGTTAATTTGATATGGGCGATAATGAAAACAGTGGAAAAAGCATGTGAGAAGAAATGGAAAATACTTATGGAGTCTGTTGTACAGAATGAGGGACGGCAAGTTAAACAAATTGGAAGTATGGAATAGATGGGTCAGAATAAGGGAGAACATATTAAAAAAAAAAATGGAAACATGGAAGGAGGTATGTACTGTATGAATATATAAATGGCAAGTATGGTTTAGAATAAGAGAAAGCATGTTAACCCCTTAACCGTGGGTCGTCACTCCCGTGACGCTCGGGCACAATGGATCATATCGCGGGGCATCACTTTTGTGGTTTTGTGTTGTTTTGAATTCGCCCGGGCTTTCAGGTGATTACTTGTATCATCTATCAGCACTGCCAGTGTCCAACAATAGTCAGAGCTGCTAATGTCATC
Organism: Birgus latro; assembly: GCA_018397915.1. NCBI lineage: Eukaryota > Metazoa > Arthropoda > Malacostraca > Decapoda > Coenobitidae > Birgus > Birgus latro. Next base: position 188 of record JAGKTI010020377.1, on the reverse strand, counting down.
AGTACTCCCATCCATTGTTGACAATTTAGCCATTTTCCCCCATTCTAGACTCCCCTCCCTATTTCCCCTTCATTACCCTCTCGTGTCTTCTGCTCGGCCGCTCTGCACTACGTAAATCTTCCTCGGATTTTTCCACTGATTTCATCCATTGAAATGAGTTCTATGCCCTATTCTTATACAAAATAATA
>JAGKTI010020376.1:0-16364 GCA_018397915.1 Birgus latro | reverse complement strand
GAAGGGAGGGAAGATGACAGCCTGGCGATAGTCTCCAAAGCTAGCTGTTTCTGAAGCTGAGGCAGGTCAGTCTTGGAGGCCGGAGTGTATGACACAACAGGAACAGGGGTCTGCCAAGGTGGAATGCCACAGTCCACCTCCTCAGTAAGCACTGGTATGTTGATGTTTAGCTGTTGGACATATGAACAAACAGTATTAACTAGAGTGCAGCCACCACTGCGAAGCAAAGGTCTTGGTGCAGTGGGGTCAAGGGAGGTCCGAATGATGTGAGAGTAGTGGGGAGAAAGGTGAGGATAATGCAGGCACTTAACGCTGAAGTACGTCACCATGGAGTATATTCTCTCAACAAGTGGTGGTAGGTTGAGTTCAAGTTGCATGTTGACAATTCTGGTTGAGCCAGGGCAGCCCAGGATAAGTCTCATTACTGCATTTTGGAACTTCTCAAGAGGTTGTAAGGCTGTTCTGGAAAGTTGACAAAGAGCAGGGGAGAGATAGTCAACAACTGATCGAATGAACGCTATGTATATAGATCGTGCTACAGGAATAGACACTCCGGCAGCATAATTAGTAAGCCACTTGAGAGGTTTTAGGTGCTGCTGTAGCCGGGTTAGCAGATCCTGAACAATCGGATGTACACGTTGTCTTGCAGGAATGGAGGGAGAAATCTGTACCGGTGCCCCAAGATAAAGGTACTGCGTGCATAGAGGAATAACACAATCTCCGACAGACAATACAGGTAGTGTTCTTGCTGGATGGGAAGTGAAGATTCTACTCTTTTCGGGTGAGATAATAAGTCCACATTTGGAAGCCGCCTCGTGAAACCAGTGAAGGAAACGCTGCAGATCTGCTGAGGAATTTGAGTGAATGCAGATGTCATCAGCATAGCAAGTACAAGTAATTGTGATTCCAGGGAAGTCAGGATGGAGGGTGAGTAGGCGATGCACAAGGATGTTAAATAAAAAATGACTAAGGACACCACCTTGTGGAGTGCCAAGCTCAAAAACCTTAGCAGTGCTGTATGCGCCCTTAAAAAGAACCCAAGAGGATCTGTTGGTTAGGTAACCATGTATCCATCGCAGCAGGTTTCCCTTAACTCCAAAATCCACCAGCTGGTCGAGGATGATGTCTCTGTTGGCGACATCAAAGGCACTTTTTAAATCAATGAAGGCCACTACACTGGTGGGGGACAGGAGGGTGTATAGCTCCATGAGGCAGTGATGTGTCCCTCGCTGCAGTAAAAACCTTACAGTCGGGGCGAGAGCTTGCCCTGCAGCCTAAACAAGAGTCCTGTGAGAAGGATGCGTTCTAATACTTTTCTGAAGCAGGAGGTGAGGGAAACAGGTCGGAATTTATCAGTACCAGGTTTAGGAATAGGCACGATTGTACTGTGGGTCCAGGTTTGTGGCACATATCCCAGACGGACGCAAAGGTTGAAAAGCTGGAGAAGGGGATTGCCAGGAACTTTCAGGAGGACACGGAGGACAGAAAAAGTGATCCCATCATCACCTGGAGCCGTTACCCTACCCCTGGCGAGGGCCCGTCGCAATTCATCATCAGTTATAGCCACACCATCCTCATCGTCTGTCCTCAGTAAAGCGGCGGTGAGACTGAGTGCACGAACGTTTTTCTTGGTGGAGAGTGCGTCCTGTATGTGTGCAGGAAGGGTGCAAGCCCGTGACTGTGCAGACCAGGCATCTACAAGATCCTGCGCGTACTGTGCTGGACTGTGGTGGAGGACATTAGGGGGCTTTTTCTTAACAACCTGGTTGATAAGGTGCCACATGGAACCAACAGTTGTTTGATGATTGATGCCATCTGTAAGTTTCTGCCATGATTCAGTATAAACGCAGTGCTGGAGAGCAACTAGATCATCCCTCGACAATCGATACCGATGGAGACTCTCGGGGGAAGGTCGTCTTTGAAAGGCAAGTCCGTCTTCCACTGCCTTCTTCTCTACCTGAGTGAAACGATTATCCAGTGTCCAGGTGTGGGCATCATGATGGCGTGTAATGTGTGGCCTGCTGACATAATGGGTGTAGAAGTCATGTGTGGAGCTGACAAGTGATGAATACAACTTTTCGGGACACTGAAGGTTGAACGTGGGAAGAAGGTTGGTTATATAGGAGACGTATGTAGGGCAGTACTTGGGTGGGATTGCAATGCGAGTACGTCTGTGTACAGGAGAAGGTGTGGCAGGGAGGGAATAATGAAGGCTGAGAGCAATATGATCAGAGAAGAGAGCAGGGATTGATGAACACCTGACTTGGGACGCCATGAGGCCGGATGTAGGATGTGATCTAGTGTGCCTCCTCGAGAGTGTGTGGCCCCACCGATGTCCCAGCGGGTGAGCTGATTATGACGAATATACTCAAGAAGTTTAGTCCCATTACGGTTAACAGTGGCAGAAAGGTCCCCCAAAGCAGGGTGTCGGGCATTATAATCCCCCATGTATATCAGAGCTGGAAGAGCAGCTGTATGCAACCTGCCTGGCGCAGAATACACATTGCATACCCGAACTGTGCCGCTTCCAATGGTGACCTCAAGAAGCTGGAAGGTTGTCTCGTCATTTACAGAGCTTTGGAGGAAACGGTTCTGGATGGAGGAGTGAACATACGTGACAAGTCCATTCCTGACTCGATGGACATAAGAAATATAACCACTGAGAGTGGGTGCCTCTGTCTCGAGATGCGCACGACCAACAAAGGATTCCTGAATGAAAATGATATCTGGGTGGCGACTGTATACATATCCTTTGAGCGCGGTAAGTTTAGACCGGTTCGTAACACCACAGGCATTCCAAGAGATGACATGCAGTTGTGCCATGTTACCGAACTTTGCCATTACGTTTGCGGAGGCCAAATGAGGGCGTGGTGGTGGCATGAGAAGTGCTATGCGGTGTGCCACGAGGGGAAGACTCCCTAGGGGGAGCAGTCAGTCGTCCAATGGAAGTGACAATTGAGTCCAGCTTTTCCGTAAGGGTGGTGACAGTCGTAATGATGACTTGCTGTGATTCAGCCAGTGAATTTAATGTTGTCTCAAGTGTGGCTTGCTTGCTAACCAAGTCATCAATGTGGGCTTCTATTGCATTGAAACGTGTCATGAATGAGTTAATCCGAGTCCTGAGAGTGGCAACAGCATCACGAAGATTGGTGACTGCAGCTGAATCCAAACCAACAGTGGAGGCAGGAGGAGCAGCAGTGCGGAGTAGTGGTGGTGGTGATGCTAGTGGAGCCCCATCCTTGGCAACGGGGGCAGAGGTAGCCCGACGTCTAGTGCAGCCGTGCCACACGTTAACTCCTTCCTGATGACATCGGGGACATTTCCAGTGCAAGGTATCTGAAGGTGGTGGGTTGGGTTGCATCGAGGTTGTATCAGAAGCAGGTGGAGGGGGTCGGTGAGGACACGTCCGAGAGTCGTGTAGGCCAGAGCACCATGCACACTTTTCTGGTGCAGAACAGTACCGGGAGATGTGACCAATGCCCCAACATCGAAAGCACCACGGTTGCTCGTCCTTCATCTTGCGAAACTCACAAGGTGGGAGGCAGGGAAGGAAGCTGAAGGTGACAGTTGGTGGTGGTGGGTGAGGAAGGCTCCAGGTGACTACCAGCCGGTTGATAGGAGTGCCATTCTGGTAGAAACATCGGGCTGAGTAGATACCTGGCAGCTCCTTGGCCAAGTTGGGATCAGTACAGACAGGATAATATGTAAGGAGGTAAATAGGAAACTTGCGGGGCCTCTCAGGTGAGTCTTGAATTTCCAAAGAAAGGGCTAGGAACTCTCCTTTAGTTACGCTATCTATGATGTCCTTGCGATGTCTGGAGATGTAAACAAAATGGGAAGTGATTGCAGATATCTTAACCTCCGCTAGGGTGCGGTCAAGGTGAAAAGCACGGTTTACCTCAGACAACCATCAAAGTTTGATGTCCACCGTTGGGTAGTCTTTGAATAAAAGCTTGATATAGTCAGCCCTGGGAGCGAATGCTGGAGGAGTAGAGGCAGGAAGCATTGGTGAAACTTGGGGGGAATGAACAAGCTGCAGGGGACGAGGAGTGTTTGATCCAAGGCCAGTTTCTCCCTGCAGAGGACAAGAAGTCTCTTGCCGCTTGGAGGATTTGGCAGCAGGGGATGAAGGCTCACTGTTGCTATCCAAGGTGTTATGTACAGGATGCTTGGCAGAGGAAGATGCCTGGCCGACTGGGTGAGATGCGGCAGGTACAGATAGTGCTGGTTCAGTAGCTACTTCCCCAGCTAACGAGACATTGCTGCTGCTTTGTGGTAGCTGTGGCCAATCACTCTGAGACATCTCATCCTCGTCACTCAGCGCCAGATCAGCTTCAATNGGGGGGCCCCGTCTGCTGCACTGAATTTTCCCCCCAAACTACAGGCTAAGTCCAAACACCCAAAAAACACAACCACTGGTGAAGTGAGCACTGGACCTTTATGTTGCTCCCTGCAACGACAGAAGGGTGTTGGAAGGCAAAAACAGCGGAAAAAGCAGGAATATGAGCCGCACACAGCAATGATTTGTTGATATCCGGCCCTCTGGTGGCAAAATCCGAAAGGAAGGAAAGAAAAGGAAGAAAAGAGAGAGAGAGAGGGGTGGAGGAGAGGAAGGAAGGAGGAAGAAGGGATGTGAAGGAAGGGGTGGAGGGGGGTGGTAATTAGTGGGGGGATGGAGGGGGGAGGAAACAAGTGGAGGGAAAGAATTGGAGGGGGGGGTTGATGGAATTTGCCTGCTTTTGGTCACTGTTCAGTCTGGCTTGAGCTGTGGCTGGTAAAGGATGGTTAGGTTTATGATAAGATTTTTTTCCATTTTTCTTCCCATTAATTTCTTCTATGATGATTTTTCTTCTAAAGTGTTTTTTAAACATTCCTGATTGTTTCTAAAGCTTACTTAGATAATTGAAATAATAAAAGAAATAGGGTAACAGAGCTGTATGTGGACATTGGGGTGGGGTGTGTGTGTGGATTTTAGAGGTGTGTATGTGTAGAATTTTGGCATAAAACAGCATGACAGGGAGGTGAAGTAATTTGTGGCCACCCTTTCCAGCTTCAAGACATTTAGCTGTACAGGACTACCACCGCCATGGCTGCCAGAACTATGATAGTCACTACTAGAGCAACCACAACCATCAGTTTGCTGTTATGTGGTACACTGTCACTGGAGGGGGCTTTTAACTGGATACTAATTTGGTCAGTATCTCGTAACTATCACATTTTTTTGTGCATGCTACGACAGTATGAATATATACCGTATATATCTTGAGAGGCTTCTCTAGAGGCGGTAAATATGCACATTAACTTTAACAAACCAAAGTGGTGATATCTAGGGCTGGCGCAGTACTGTCAGAGCAGAGGAAATGTGCCCATGTATACAGTAGTTTGCTGCAAGGGTGGGGGAAGTAACACCACCTTGGTCGGTGTTTGTGATAAGTGGGTGCATAAGAGATGTAATGTTGGATCAAGCGGAAGCAAGTCACTCTGGCCCATAGCTCTTCCGGCCTTTGTCACTCCAGCCCCTAGTTTTACTAGGCCTAGTCACTGTGGCCTCCCACCCATAAATGAGGCTATTATTTTATTAGGTTTGACTCTCATCTTGAATGACAGGACCAACTTGCCTAGCCCCAGTCTTCTACGCTTCTCTTGGGGCAACATAGGATTGGTTGATGGATGGATGGATGGATGGATGGTTAGGTTAGGTTAGGTTAGGTTAGGTTAGGTTAGGTTAGGTTAGGTTAGGTTAGGTTAGGCTAGGTTTAGTTAATTAATGATAATAATCAGGCTATAGATAGATAAGTTAGTTAAAAACAAGTAATAGTACAGGCATACCCAAGTTTGATAATGTAACTGGTTAGGTAAAACCCCATCATTAGACAGGGTATCGTATATTGGGGTACTTTTAACATGCAAAGTTATATGGAGCATTTACCAGCCATGGGTTCCCCCCAGACCAAGCCCAAACCCACCCAAATGATCCCAAAAACAAAGCCAATCTAAATGGCCTAACAGCTGTCAAGGAAGCAAACCTAAGCCTAACGTCTGTAAATAACTCACTAAATCCAACAAATAAAATCTGAAAATCATCAAATATATCTGGAAAAAATAGAGCTTAGTTAACTGTACCCCAAAATGACAATGTTCACCCCACCTATGGCTAGAACACATTAATCGAAGTCTAAAAACAGTTTATAAATCAACCTAAACACACAATTTTAGGCTAAAATATCATCAAAATCGATTTAAAAAAAATAAAAACACATCATTAAACCAGGGTTTGGCCATCGTTAGGCGGGGTATGGTGATATTTCTACCCCCATCGTTAAGCTGGGGTATCGCATCTAGGGGTATCATATATCAAGGTATTACTGTAATGGCTGTAATAAGTGGATTTCTGTCAGGAAAAGGAGGCCAGTGTGACTAGGGTTTGAGGCTGGAGTGACTACAGCTGGTAAATTAGGGGCTGAGTGGCTTGAAGCCAATCAATTAGCATGGAGAGCTGCCATTAGGTGACCTCAGCCGATCCATGCAAGGATGTTGGTGCCTCTGATTCGATGATACAAATTAAATTCTAGAAATCATTTGGTTTTGAAAGTCTTATCTAACATGGATCTCTTGTCCCATTTCTTTAATTTGCTGCCAGGTGTAGTAAGATCAGGTGGGTAATTTTGACCAGTAACCAAGGAGATAAAATCACTCCGAAAGGCAATAAATCGTTTACAAGAAAATTGTGTAGGTACTGATTATTTGATATATATTATTAGAAAAAAGTTAATACATGCTGGAACTGATATATAAAATTTATAAATAATACATGGTTCCTCATATATGCAGTTTTATTGTTCATTAAGGGTCTTTTAAAAATTCAGGTTGCCGGAGCTTCGACCTGAACAGTTGTCTATTGTATTGAGATTAATTGTACATTTATCTTGTTATGAGAGTACGGTCTTTTATGTAATTCATCTGAGCCCTGACTTCAAGGGGTAAAAGGTAGTGCCAATTGTGAACTACTGTAGTCTCGTCCTGCAGGTGGAGTCCAAAAGTATTTTACTTGAGTGATGGTTGTATAAACTTATTTTCAGTCGAAATCGTTAAAAATGCATTTCAGAAATGTACTCAAAATCTGCTGTCAAACACTCCCAGTTATCTCCATAACTGCCAGATGTAGTAAGATCATGTAGGTAATTTTGACTAGTAACCAGGGAGAAACATTCCTCACTTAGGGCTCAAGATTCCATGCAACAACTGTGTAAAGATCCTTAGCTCCTTTTCAGTTGGTTGATGGCCAAGTGTAGTCAGATTGGGAAGGTTTTGACTATAGGTCTGTTACAATAACTAGGTCCCTATTTTTCTTTTGTGGGTTATTTCACACATCTCATTGGTAGATTGACAGTGGTTTGGCCCTACATTCATCCCATAGCACTTCATGACCAGCCTTATATTCTGGTATTTGTTTAGTATTACAGTTTAGCATTTAAGATGGAGGGATGGCAAATTTTAGACCAGGTTAGAGTAATATAAGTATGGTAACTGTTACAAATATCTTCATTACCCAACCAGTTTGATTCGAATCGTCATGCTTGGAAAGGAATTTCGTGGTGGGGGAAGAATTCACTACCTGGACAGCACAGTGACACAGTTTCTGTTCTGGTGTATTAACATACACAACGAAGATGGTGCACCAGTTTAGTTTCCACTCTTAGTATTAACTATCGGGATCTATAAGGGTGAATTCCTGCCATTCAAACAGTCCTTTCATACTGTGGGTTCGATAGCTGAGTGGACCTGAGATGTACCTACACTCCGTCTTCAGTTCCCATAAGTACCATGTGCTCTGTTATACTGTGCTCCTCTAGGGTGGTGAATTCTTTTAATTTTTGTATATGCTATGTACCATGTATGTTTAATTTGTTAAGATGTTTTGGGAGAATTAAGTGCTGTGTACTGATTATATTGCAGTTACACATAATTTTTATTGTTTTGGGGTAGATTTAAAGAATTTGGACTCTGTCAAGAATATAAGATTTTGGTTGTTTTGTGGATTCTATTTTATTTCTATAATTTTTAATATATTTTAAAATATATTTAATTAATGTATTTGTGTTTGCAGTACCTCAGTTTTTGAGTAACAGTAATCGTTACATGGGGCCCTGTCCGGGATCATTTTCTAAGTGACCTTGAGTTGTTCGTTAATGAAGCCCTAGCATATTTTAATGTTACCTTGTTTTAGGCCTGGCTTGCCCTATTTGCTGGTTTTGGGGTAATTTAGGGTAATTTGTGATTGTATTATTGTGATATTAACCCTTGTTGATTAAGAATGGAGTTTAAATTAGATGACTTTGTAAAGAATCAGTTGGTTGACTATTTGAAGAACGTCCATCTTCGTAAGGAAGGCTGGCTTTCTCTTGGCTTGCACTGGGGTATTGTGTGTAAGAAGACGTGGAGAAAAAGGAAGATCCAGTCAAAGGTAATAACCAGGCTGATAGGGAAGGAAATTTTGGGTGAAAGCGCACTACATTATGTGAAGACGACCCTACTGGTCTTTTGATGAAAAAACTGGAAGCTGAGAGAGAACAGTTTGCACACGAGTTTCTGGCATGGCAAGAAAGAGAAAGAGAACGAGTTTCAATTGCCGTTACTGATGAAGCAAGAACTCGGTATAACCTCCAGACCAGCAGATGGGACAAGTTCAGACACATTTGATATAACAAGTCAGTCTCGATTAGCTCCATCATTTGATGAGACTGACCCAGAGGAATTTCTACAGTTTGAAAAGATAGCTATGTCACTGTCTTGGCGTACCAAGTATTGGACATTAGTAATTCAAGCTGTGTTAGTTGGTAAAGGGAAATCAGCGTATTTGTTCCTAGATATTAGAGTAAGGATTATAAGCTAATAAAAAAATCTGTTCTTATTGCTTATCAGTTGATTCCAGAAATTTATGGGAAAAAATTTGGAGCTATAAGAAAGGATGGTGTTTTGTCTTATATATAGAGTTGTCCCATAAAGTAAAGAATCTGGGTCAAAGGTGGTTGGATGCAAACAATATTAAAACATTTGAAGAGTTACAAGAACTTTTGTACCTGGAGCAGTATACGAGATCAGTGCCATGGGAGGTAAAGGTATATTTGGAGGAGCAAAAGGCAACATCCTTGACCCAGGCTGCAATCCTGGTGGAAAATTATGCATTGTCTCACAAAGGCCTTATTCACAGGTACCAACATCAATCAAATGGTTGGAAAGGTGCAACAAAAGTTACTGGTGGCCATTCTGTTAGGAGTTTGTCTCCTTCATGTGGTGAAGGTGGTCCTGATGATAAAGCTAGTGGTTCTACTATGTATAGTTCTAGTAAGGCTGTTTCTGTCCCAGGTAAGAAAGATTTAGTGTGTTACTACTGCAGGCAATTGGGCCACATTAGGAATAATTGTCCCAGACTTTTGGCACGACTAAAGTTGAATAAGAAGACAACTATGGCATGTAATAATACTTTAGATTGTATCCCATGTGAAGTATCCTCAGAGACAAAGTCTGAGTTATTTAAACCTTTTCAGTTTGAAGGTTTTGTAAGTGTTAGTGACAATGGAGAGCGTTTCCCTGTTCGTATCCTAAGAGATACAGCTTCCTCGTGCAGTATTTTGCTTAAGAGTGCTGTTCCTTTCTTAGAGGGTGTTTTTGACTGGTGAGAGAGTGGTATTACAGAGTGTTAGTGGTGCTGTCACTGTGCCCTTCCATCGGGTGTGTCTAAAGACGGATTTAGTTTCTAAATATGTTACTGTTGGGGTTCAGGATAAATTGCCTGTAGAGAGAGTCTCATTTAAGCTGAGAAATGATATTGCCAGAACCAGGGTAGTTCCTGATCCGATAGTGACCATGGTTCCTATTAAGGAGTGCAACACTGCGGCATTAGAGAGGGACATTCCAGGATTGTTTCCTTCATGCGCCATGACTAGGAGAAAGTCTAGTAGGAGTGCAGAACCTCCTGTGGTTCCTAGTGCTGCAGCGGATGAGGCAGATATTAGTAGCTTGTTCCAAACATGATTTTTATAATTCCTGTGATGCCAGATGAGCTTGTCCCATGAATCTGGTTCAGGTATCGATAGAGTTCCTGTGGTAATGGATACGGTACCAGTGAGCTGGAATATGTTGGCTGAAGCACAACAAGATGATCCAGATTTTAAGCCTTTGTTTGCTAAAGCAGTAGATCTAAATGAAATTAACAAACTTCCTGTATGTTATTATGTAAATAATGATATACTTATGAGAAAGTTCAGACCCGCTGATGTCGCCACAAATGAAGAATGGAATGTGGTCCATCAGATAATAGTACCCAATTGTTACTGGCAGGATATATTGAGTCTAGCACATGATTTTGTTGGTGGTTATTTGGGTATAAATAAGACCTGCATGAAAAGTCTCCCTAATGTCTTTTGGCCTGGGTTACGAAGAGATGTTGCCAATTATTGTAAGACCTGTCATACCTGCCAAGTTGCTGGGAAACCAAATCAGTTATTGAAGACTGCTCCATTGCAGCCTATTCCTGTAGTAACTGAGCCATTCAGCAAAATTATTATTGATTGTGTCGAACTAGTGCTTAAAACTATAAAAGGGAATCAATTTCTGTTGACAGTCATGTGTGCAAGTACAAGATATCCTGAGGCTGTTCCCCTAAAAAGAATTACAACAAAAGCTGTAGTTAATGCCTCACAACAAAAGCTGTAGCTAATGCTCAGTATGGTATTCCCAGTTATGTACATTCAGATCAGGGAACTAATTTCACCTCAAATGTTTTCCAACACATAGTGCAAGAATTGGGAATAACTCATCACCAAGCCACAACATACCACTCACAGTCCCAGGGGACACTTAAATGCTTCCACCAAACGTTCAGGTCTCTGCTCATAAAATACCAAATTGAAAATTTGAAAGATTGGGATGAGGGAGTGCATTTCATGTTGTATCCTATTAGATCTTGTTCATAGGAGTCCTTAGGATTTAGTCCATTTTCTCTGGTTTATGGTCATGCAGTTAGAGGACCTTTAGAAGTTTTGAAGGATTGTTGGTTAAACAGAAACTTACATATGCCATTGTCTTAGTATGTTAAACAGTTCAGAGAGCCACTGAAATAGCAAAGGACAATCTAAGTAAAGCCCAATATGTAATGAAAAGAAATTAAAAATATAGCACTTGACTTCACCAAAAATAATCACTCATTTGCTTATTTTTCTACCACTGATTACTTGTTATGCACTTACAAAGTAGTTTTCTGTCTCTGTAAGTACTTATCTTTGGTCATATAAAACTACAGCATAACAGTCCAGAATAACACTCATAGCAAGCATCACTTTTACTTTTGCTACTGTGTATTGCACAGCAGTGTCACTCATCACTGTCTGCATACTTATTATTACACAAATTATTTATTTTCTAACATATTGAAATTGGATATGTATACATTACAGTATATCCTGAATTGTTTGGAGGTGTGGTACACTCAGAAGAACTCTGACTGTCACTGTCACTTGTGTGTAGCACACTGCATTGTCACTCATCTTTGTCTCCTTATTCACTGTTACACTAATTTTATATTTTTGTATACAGTAAACCAGGATATTTACCTGTATATACAATGTTTTCTGACTGAAGCATTCAGAGACATGGAAGCACTTTCCCTACCATGCACTTGGCACACATAGTCACACACATGCTGCAGCTTTAGCCTTTTCTCTCCTCCTTTCCACTTCCTCACCCATTGGAGTTGCTGTCAGAGGTGTCACTGGATGGTAGGTGGTTTGGTAAATTGAGTAAATCTCTAGGTTGTACTGTACTGTGCAGTACTTATCTTTGTGTTACTTGCATGGGTTTTCTAAGTTTTTCATATATTTTGTACAGTACAGGCAACTATGAAAACTGGCCTTTACAGAATAGTTTGCTGAAAAATAAAAAATTATTTTGTACTAGTCTGAATTCAAATGCCCAAATGCTTTACAAGTGATGATATCTAGGGCAGGTGGCAGTACAAAGCAGGGAGGGTGGCCACGTGCAGTTTGCCACAAGGGTATGGGAAGTAACTCCTTTTGCAGTAATTGTGAGAAGTGGATGCATAAGAGATGTAGTGGTATTAGAGGTAGACTGCTAGTTAATGCAGAGTTCGTGTGTGTAGTGTGTTGTGGGGAGCATATAGAGATTGTCAGGTGTAAAAGGATTGATCTTGCCTGTAAGTCTCTTGAGTGTGTGGAAGAGTTTTGTCCTATCATTTTTATGCTGACGACACCCAGCTGTACATTAAGATGTCAATTATCAATGATACTAAGACTAAGCTTGAATCTCTGTTGTATGATATTAAGATTTGGATGGCTAGGAGGAGACTTAAGCTGAATGATGGTAAACCTGAGATCATTATCACAGGAGACAGAAGGAGTGATGACACTGATAACGCCCTGGCTTTGAACATTGGTGTGTCACAGCTTCATCCAGTCAGTTCTGTTCGAAATCTGGGTGTTTATTTTAATTCAAAGTTAAATTACAAAGAACATATTAATCAAGTTGTCAGAGGCTGTAACTTGCATTACATCCTGTGTCTCAAAAGTTTTCGAGTCAGTTCTTAACAGAAAAATCTTAAAGCATCTTTCCTGTCACAACCTTCTTTCTGATCATCAGTATGGGTTCCGTCAGGGATGCTCCACTGGCGATCTTCTCACCTACCTTTCAGAATCCTGGTCATCCTCCTTTTGGGACTTTGGCGAAAGCTTTGCCATTGCACTTGACATCTCAAAGGCTTTCGATCGAGTCTGGCATAAATCTTTAATTTCCAAACTGCCCTCCCACAGTTTCTATCCTTCTATCTGTGCCTTCATCTCTAGCTTCCTTTCTGGTCGTTCTCTAGCTTCCTTTCTGGTCGTTCTATAGCTGCTGTTGTAGACGGCCATCGTTCTTCTCCTAGACCTGTCAACTGTGGTGTTCCTCAGGGCTCTGTCCTATCACCAACTCTCTTCCTTTTATTCATCAATGACCTTCTAAGCTGTTCATCTAACCCTATCCACTCATATGCTGATGATTCCACCATTCACCTTTCCGTTCGGTTTCCGCAACGTCCATCTCAGCAGTTACTTCAACAAAAAAGGGGTGAGGCTATGGCACACTTAATGTCTGACTTGGCTCGTATCTCTGATTGGGGTAAAAATAATCTTGTTATTTTTAATCCATCAAAAACTTAGTTCTTACACTTATCAACCCAACAGAATCTTCCTCAGGATTACCCACTAATGTTTAATAATGTCCAGCTCAGTCCTGCATCATCCTTGAACACTGCTTGGGGTTTCATTCTCTCGGGATTTGTCTTGGAAAGAACATATTACATCTCTTGTGAAATCTGCCTCCAAGAGATTAGGTGTGCTAAGCCGATTGTGAACTTTCTTTACCCCTGCACAGTTGTTGACCTTGTACACGGGTTTTATTCGCCTGTGTATGGAATACAACTCTCATGTGTGGAGAGGCTCCCCACATGCAGCTCTTCTCAATAGGGTGGAGTCAAAGGCTTTTCGTCTCATTAACTCTCCTCCTCTTACTGATTCCCTTCAACCTTTGTCTCTTCGCCTCACTGTTGCATCTTTATCTCTCTTCTATCGCTACTTCAACGGTCACTGTTCCTCTGAACTGTCTGCTTGCATCCCTCCACCTCTACGACGGGCATGTAGTACCCGTCTAGCAACAAACTCTCATCCCTTTTCTGTCCAACTCTCTAATGCAAGAGTTAACCGTTACTCCCAGTCCTTCATTTTTGCAACTGGTCAACTCTGGAACTGTCTTCCTCTGTCTGTATTTCCTATTTCCTATGATCTCCAGTCTTTCAAACGCATTATGTCCAGGCATCTCGAAATGAATGGATCTTGAATTTGGCTCTCTTTTGTATTGTTTTTGCTTTTTCTTTGAGGGAACAGTATGTGGGCCCATGGCCTTTGGCTCCTTCTTCCTTGCATTAAAAAAAAAAAAAAGTGGAGGGATGCAGGTGGTGGGGTGATGGTGGTGGGATGCTGGGGTTTTCGGAGATGGGATGCTGTTCAAAAGGGTTTCTCATGTTTGTCTGCCAGCTGCTTTATGTGCCTGGTTACCTCCGTCAACTTAGGTTATGTATTCACCCGAATCTGTCTCTCTGTGTGCATGTCGGTCTGTCTGCCTGTGAACAAGACATCTCCAAAAAAGTTGCTATCGGACCTCATTGGATTCTGGTGGATAGGTGGGCACAGGGACAAGGAAGAATGTTGGTGTGTACTGTTTGCAAGGCGCTGTAGTGGGTGTTAGACAGGATGGGGGCCAATGTGAGTAGTCAAAGGACATCACTTATCTGGTGTAGCATTTGTTCAAAAGGGAGTGTGTTTCATTTAGTTACTCAGAGTCTGTCCCTGCAAGTGTTCTGAGTGCACTGAGTCTGGGGATGCACCTCCATTTTTTGTATATGCGTAGGGCAGTGTAGGGTATGGTAAGGAGGGTAGGGTATGGTAAGAAGGGTAGGGTAGGGCAGGTTTGGGTAAGTAGGGTAGGGTAAGGCAGGGTAGGGTGGTGTAGAGTAAGTTTGACTACATCACAGCAATGCTTTAGAAAATCTGGAGATAGAAAATAAACCAGACTTAACTTTTAACATCAAACGAGATGGATGGATGGATGGACGGATGGATGGATGGGGAATCTTGGATGCTTGGACTGATGGTAGAGTTCCTCCTGTTTTGTCCTTCCATCTGCCGACAAAAATCATCATCATCATCATCATCATCATCATCACCGTAGTTGTCCTCATCACTGTCATCATCATCATCATTATCTGTATCCTCATTCTCATTACCATCACCATTTTCCTCATCCTTATCCTCCTCATCATAATCATTATCTTATCATCATCACCTATCTATCTATCTATTTGTCTGCATCTATCTGTCTATAACCAGACGCCTCAATTCCGTAAGGGGTGGCTACAAACAAATCGTCTCCACGATGCCCTGTCCTTTACCATTTAGTTCATATATCCCGCTCATATATTCCTATTCCTTCCCTCCATCTCAACATAGGTCTCTCCCTCCCCCTCTACCCTTCCATCAAGCTGACATACACTCTTCTAGTCATTTTCTTTTTCTCCTTCCTCTCCACATGGCCAAACCATCTCAAAGTATTTCTCTTAACGCTTTTAATCTCATCCACATCAGCATCACAACGCTCCTTCACCTCCTCATTAGTCTGTCTGTCTCTCTATGACACTACACATGCTCCTCTCATATAATTCACTTCTACAGCTCTCACTCTTGACTTGTGGCCTTCCAACAGGATCCAAACTTCACTTCCATACTTTAAATTGGGAATCACAGCATGTAGTGCCCCACTTTTTTTAATACTTTCATCCTCAGTTCCCTATTCCTAATCACTGCTTTTAGAGAACCAGCAACTCTCCTTCCCTGATGTACCATTTCAGTAACTTCATCCTCTAATCTTCCATCCGTATTCATCATATTACATAAATGCTTAAATGCACTCTCATTCTCCATTTCCTGACCATCCACCCTCACTGTGGATTCTTTGCCTTCCAACGTTGGCATGTTAAAGTGTAACTACCATCAGCATCAACATCATTATCACCATCAATATCATCACCACCAGCCTGTACCACTGCATGATAAGGACCCCTCTCACCTTTCTCCACTCTGATCCATTGATTGTTAGCTTCTTCCTTCCCATCTTGGTGGATCTGTGAGTATCATCGCTCTTCCTGTTCTCTGTGTAGCCCATCCTCTCACTCCATCTCTGGCCTGGCACTCAGTTACGCTGGCTGTCCATCTGTTCTGTGTTCTCCGGAAGGCGTGACCTGAGGACTGTGCGTGCAGTTACCTGGAAACAAGCTCAGAATTACTAGATGCGGGAGCTTTAGGCCCCTTTGGTTAATCCCCTTGGCGTGGTGTGGTGTGGGAGTCTGGTATGGTGTGGTGTGGTGTGGTGTGAGAGGCTGGCATGGTGTGGTATGGTTTGGGATGGTGAGGTGTGGGGTAGCGTGGTGTGGGGTGATGCGGTGTGGTGTGGGAAAGTGTGGTGTGAGGTTGTGTGGTGTGGAGTGGGGTTGAGTGGTATGGTATGGTATGGTATGGCATGATGTGTTGTGGCATCACTGTCTCTAAAATCTAGAGGAATGTAGCATCTCACTCGAAAGTCATTAGTGAGAAGCAGATGGACATGGCCGCTCTTGAATGTGCCCTGATAAAACGTAAACAAAACTACGTGTGTTGCATCCTCACAACTAAATATAAATAAGGATAATTATTCCATTGAAATAATTCACGGTCCAGGGAAAGACCAATACTGAGCTACTATTTCTGACACACATATCCATC
>JAGKTI010020375.1:818-14304 GCA_018397915.1 Birgus latro | reverse complement strand
GGGTGTGTGTGTGTGTGTGTGTGTGTGTGTGTGTGTAAGTGTGCGTGCTCAAACGTTGATAGTCATTTTCTTTACTATGTGTGACTGTCTATTTCCTCTTCCTGAAGCCCAGCAATCATTCCAGGCGCAAGGGATGGCTTCACACACCTCATGTCACCACTTAGGGACTTATATTCACCGTCTATACTGAATACATGCTAACGTTGTCTCATTCATGAGTGGTATGGTGATAAACTTTTGTCATGTCTGTGAGTTTTGACGATAAGCTTAACCTCTTCACTAACATGTATTTTTCACTTCAGTACGGATACCACTTATACCACCCAGGGATTTTCTTCACGTCAGGAAAGACCTTCAGTAGAGAGGGAATTGGTGATGGCTGTACTTATCCCCTTCAGGTAAAAAAAAAAAAAATCTCTCCTTCCCAATCGTAATTAAATTGTCTTCAGATGGCAAGAAGAAAATAAAACAGGCGCTTTTGAGTTGAAAGAATTACGACTGTTTAAGGTAATCCAGATCCACAAACTGTTCCCTGCTTCCTGGATTGATTTCCGGTCGTTTTGAGCAGCTTTTCATCACCCAGTCAGTTGTTCGTGTGTGTGTGTGTGTGTGTGTGTGTGTGTGTGTGTGTGTTTCATTAGGCCTGTGAGGTGGAGCCAAGAGTTTCGATGGGCTGAATGATGAATGAAAGGAAGTGTGGCCTATTTCACTGGCCACGCTCTTGATATTTCTCCTACTTCTGTGCTNTGAGCAGCTTTTCATCACCCAGTCAGTTGTTCGTGTGTGTGTGTGTGTGTGTGTGTGTGTGTGAGAGAGAGAGAGAGAGAGAGAGTGTGTACATTTAGATATATGTGTAGGGCGTTGCTGATGTCACTAAATGTTAACGAGAGTGAAGCACTTCGCGTCCAAAGACGTTAGTGAGAGACAGACGGTCTGGCCTGCCCCTAGAGGTGCTTGTGTATCAAAAAAATTGCTTTATAGTACCCATGAGAAGGAACAGTTGTATTTAATACTAAGTTAATAAAAGGGGGGTACCTCTTGCAATATGCATTTCTATACATTTTTCATTTGTTTATATCAGTCATTCGTCATCCCATATGGTCTTTCAGTATTCACATTTCAGTTTTTCACGCATCCACATAACATATCTATCCACATTCATTTTGGTGTTACCCACATCGGGTGTTTTTCTTCGGTAAAATCACCCATTATTAAGGTCAAAACGTTATTTCCTATATACAGTATATATGAAAAAAAAAAGTAGGGGGGATTTTCTCCGAGGAAATATAGATCAGATGTGAATACGCTAAAGTACTGTAGTCTAGAATGGTATATTTTACCGTTAGAAAATGAAGGAAGTAAAAGCGATTCTAAGGAAAGTTATCTCGTCTGGCTTCTCCTACTCTGAACAAATTCGTATTATCGTAGCAAGAGTGAAATGATAATAATAATAAAAATAATAATAATGATGATGATGATAATAATAGTAATATTAATAACGATGATGATAATAATATGATAATAATAATAATAATGATGATAATCGTAGCAGAGGAGGTGAACTGGATGGCCCCCAGCTCGTCGTCCTAGCCACCCACCCCGGCCCACTGACTGCATTACGGCCGCCCTCCCTCCATCCATCTGTCGCTTCCGGTAGAGCCCCTTTGTCCGCGGGCCACACAGGCTGTACCCGCCTCTCCCCTCGCCCCTTTTCTCTCCTCCCCTCACCCCTTTCCTCCTCTCCCTTTTCCCCTCTCTTCCCTTACCCCTCTCTCCCCTCATCCCTCTCTCGCCTCATACCTCTTTTTCCCTCACCCCTTTCCTCCTCTTCCTCATTTGTTTCCTCCTTTCCCCTCCCCTCTTTCTTCCCCTCCTCTCCCTTCTTTCCTCCCTTCCTCTCCCATTTTTTCTCCCCTTCCCTCTTTCCTCCCCTCCCCTTCACCCATTTTTTCCCCTCACTTCATTTCTCCCCTCGCCTTCCCTCACCCCTTTCATCCACTGTTTCCCTCTTCTTTTAACCCAATACCCGACCATTCCTCTCCCCTCTTATCTCGTACCTTAATCTTTCCTATCCTCTCCCCTCTCCTCCCCTCTTTCCCCTCTCCTCTTTCCTCCTGTCACAATTTTCCCTCATTGTTTTCCTCTCACTCAAATACCTCTGACCATTTCTCACTATATCTTTTGTTTTGATCCTTCCTCTCCTCTCCCTTTTTCCTCCCTTCTCTCCCCCTTTTTTCCTCTCCTCTCCCTTTCCCTCCTCCTCTCCCTTTTCCTTCCTCCTCTCCCTTTCCCCCCTTCTCTCCCTCTTCACCCCTTTCTTCAGCAACTTCCATCCTCCGGTAATTTCTTGACTTTTTCTCCTATATATATCGCTCCTTTTATAATTTCTATTCTTCTTGCTTTGATCTTTTCTGTCCTCTCCCCTCACCCCTCTCCTCTAAAATTTCCCTCATCTGGCGCCTCTCCTCTCTTCTCTTCCCTCACTCTATTCCTTCCCTTTCCTCCCCTTCCCTCACCCCTTTCTCCTCCCCTCCTCACCCCTTTACTCTTTCTCTCCCTCCCCTCACCCCTTTCCTCCTCCCTTTCTCCTCACCCCTTTCCTCCTCTCTCTCCTCTCACACCCCTTTCCTCACCTCTGTCCCTTTCCTCCACAATATCCCTCTTCAAACCCCTTTTCCTTAGCCATTAAAATCTTCTCCCTTTTTCTCCCCTCTTTCCCAAATCTTTTTCTAATCAGTTTTATTCTTCAAATCATTCTCATTTTGCTATTTCTCCTTTCTGACTCCTACTTTCTTAGTTGCTCCTTAACCCTTTCCTTATTCTTGATTATTCCCTTTTCATTTTTCCTCTTCACTTGCGCGTTTCCTCTCTCGGTAATATTCCTTTTCTCTCCCCCTTTCCTGGCCTCCTCTCATGCCTCCTCTCCCTTTTCTCTCTTCCTTGACCATTCTTTGCATCTCTCCTTCCCTATGAACTCTTACAAAAACTCCACTAACCCTCAAATGACAAGAGAAACTTCATCTGTCATATTCTTGCCGCCTCCGGACGATTTTCAGCATAGTAGTGTCCTCTCGTTGTCTGTCTATTGCCAGACGCTTTAGGAGTGGCCACAAACAAATCGCCTCCATGTCGCCCTGTCTCCCGCCATTTCATTGCCCTGCCCTTTCGTTGTCTAGGGGTTAATTATCCTCCTTCCTCATCAGATCTTCTACATATATCTTCTGGGTTTTTTTCAGGAACTTACTTGATTGTTTTGGTCTTAATTGCATACCTTTGACACTTATTAAACCCTTCAGAACGATGATGACAATGATTTACACTTGATAACATAAGACCCCTTTTTAGCTACGAAGCCTCCTACTGAATGCGTTACTGAAGAATTTTTGTTACGTATTTAACAGGGGATATATCCGTAACTGAACAAAATCGTGTGGCAGGAACGAAAAATTATATAGTAAACAAGACGCCATCGTAGTGACTAGGTTTAGTGTCTTCCGGGAGCTGATTCCTCCAAGCTCACATCTCCATTGCCTAATCTATGGACATCTACACGACACGGCACACTCTCCTCACAGTTACATCCCCCTTGAGGAAGAGTGTATACATCTCAAACTTAATCTAGTTTAATGTCCAGAAGCCTTTTATTATTTATTTTAATGTACTTGGGCCTTGTAAGACGAGAGTTCGAATACCTGATAATAATTGAAATCCCGTAATTTGCTTCCTTCCTGCCATTCATCTGTGCTATCATCGTTTTCGTGCAGTCACATTCAGCTGCCTAATATCTGGGCACGTATATACACACAGACATGCTTCACTGTAAATATAATCTTTAATGTTCTCAGAGACTGTTTGGTAGGGTATTAGAGCCGAGGAGACTGTGGGAAGGGATTTTTTTTCTGGCAAACACGTGGATTGTGCTGGTTATCCCACTGCAGGCTTCTTAGAGTTGTTGCTAGAGATATATGGCTGACTTACGTGAAATATAAGCGTGAAAATATTGGGCCCAAAGTTATGAGAATACCATTGCTGGTTAAGATACTATCATTGCTGTTGTTCAGGATCAGTCAGGATGTCAGGTTACGTGGTTCAGTATAAAAACTAGATCTCACAGTGGCGAGAACCAGGCTTAATCCCTGCTAGATCTCGTTATCATCAGTGACCTTGTGATCAGACAGCAACACAAAAACCACTGGCGAAGTCGCGACGAGGGTTTATCATAAAATTGCCTGAGCTGAAAGAACTTGCATCTCAGGATTGCTGGTGTAAGATGTTCGTTGTCGTCGGCACCATAATGACCCAGTTTGTAGCAGTTCACCCTCACAACTTATTCTAAAGGCGCCCGCAAGGTAGAGATGTCCTGCTGCCTACGTGGGTGTTACAGCAGTACAATAATGTGTCTGATGCTTTTGGCAGTACGAGTGGAATTTCCCCCTTGTATATATATATAAGAAGAAAAACGTACATGTGCTTGTGTGTTTCTTTGTCTGTTCTCTCGATATGTCTGGGTGTGAATATTCAGTGGCAGGTAGAAGCGTGAATAAATAACAGGTTTTTTATTTTTTATTTTCTGTTGTTGTAAATTTAAATCTTTTTTTTTCATTTTCTGTTGTTGTAAATGTAAATCATACATACGAAATGCTTATACTAATTATTTCACAGCTTTTAATAGAGAACACACGTGAAAGTTGGCATCAAAAGGCATCTTCGTCGTTCCGTTCAGCCTGACGCCTTTGTCTATTTTATTCTTGCGTCCACTTTGCTGTTTTAATGTTTAGGAGAGAATATGTGATCTAGAGGTACTGATGGAGCTGAATGAAGTCCTCTCGCAGCAACAACATGAAAGTAACGATCTGTATCATTGTATTAAATGGGTTATGAAGGAAAAACTGGAGTACTGGGATGTGAGAGAATACAAGTGTGGGACTGGCAGAGAATATGGGGACTGGGAAATGAGAAGGTGCAACTGTGGATTGGAGGTTAAGTTTCGGGGATGGAGATGAAGGGAGGTGATTAGGTGGCGTGGGCGAGGAAGACCATACCAATCCCACCTACATTTTCAGTCCTCCTCCTGGTCTTTTCCCCTTTATCTGGGAAAGCAAATGTAAGGTAAAGTCCTGAATGTTCAACTTTTAAGTAGAATTCATTTGGCGGTTACCTTTAGCATTTAGGAAGGCGTTCTGAGATCCAAGACCAGTTTTAGTGGACATGAGTACTTACAGAGAATGATACTGACCATTTTTAGTACAGTCGCTAAAATAAGTACTGGGACACAATGAACCTTAATATTTTGAAACCACTGACATTTTGAGACCAGTGATAGTGTAAATCCTTGATATTGTTTGTACTCAGAACTTGCATAAAAGGGCACGATTTAAGATGTAAATTCTGCTGTACCTTGTTGTTATATCCATCTGTGTTCCAGGAATTTGTTCATTATCATAGTCATTGAACCCCACGAACGCAGTTTGTCCAGTGTAGATATAGAACTGGACGATAGATGGATGGATGGAAATACTGAACTCTCTCTCCAGCAATAAGGTTCATTTGGTCCAGTTATTTATCTCATCTTGATTTTTCAGTGTTTCGTAAATCACTCTGCAACGTAAATCACTCAGCAACTACGAATACCCTTTCTGTCTTCCTACTGGTGTCCCCTTTAATGGCAGTCTTCCCATTCCTTTCATATTTTCTCCCGTACTTTTCTCGCCACATCCAGACGATTTTTTTTGGCATTGAATACCTAAATACTCCAGTTCGAAAAATCTCACTTAAGCAGAATAAATCCGTCTAGTGATGGTAATCATGAAATATGGCTGTTTTTTTTTCGGGTTTTCTTTACCTTGCTTTAGATGGCTATGCTCTACCCTTCATGCATCCGATTTGTTGTCTGATTTGCATCTTGTTATCAACTTATCTTTCCCTGTTTCCCTGTTCTCCTCACCTTAATACATATTTCCATTTTCACCCACCCTCTCATTTGTCCTTATTTCCTTTGTTCGCTCCTCCTCCTTCATTACTTACTTCGTCTCATTATATCGTCATCTTGATAATCTTGTCCGATTTAACTCCCTCCCTGGTAAACATGTACTCTTAGTCTCCTCCTTTTTCACTCCTTCGCTCCCTTCTTTCACCCTTCCTTTTTTTGTCACCCTTTCTTCACTTGGCTATCATCACTGCGACCTCCAAAAGTCCTCATGTCCTTCTTTCCCCCCTCGTTCTCCTCCCTTAACCCTTTCTTTCCCACTTTTTTCCGGCGACATATGATCCTGGCAGTTGAGCCGTAAGTTTTATTTAGGTTAAGTTAATAAATCCATGCTTCTTTCTCCGTTTTCCCTGTCTGTTTCTTTCCTTCACATTCCAGCACTTGTTCATTGTCACTACTTTCCCCCATCCTCCTTTCCTCCGCTCGCTCCCCTTCCTTCACCATTTCTTTCCCAGTTTCCCCGTTTGCTTCACCCATTTCTTATTTTTTCCACAAGCTACACTTGTCTGTGATCAATTTTACCGACGTCCCTCCTTCACATGATCCTTTGTCCTCGTCTGCTTCTCCCCCTCCCCTTCCTTCACCCTTTCTTTCCCTGTCCCCTTCCCTGACCAGCTCCATCTCGTTGTGGCCTCCCTATTAGTCCTTCCTTTTCAGCCCCTCTCCAGTTTCCTTTGCCTCCTCTGGCCACATGTACAGCTCCACCCCTTTCTCCTTCGCCTATTCACGGGTGGGAGTCTCATTTCTGACCACGCATACACCTTTTCACTACCACAGACGTCCCTTGTCATCTTTCCATTACTGTTTATTCAAATCCCACACAAAAGCTAATGTTTATTCCCCACGACACATCCTCACAGCTTTCAATGCAGCCCCTTCATTTCATGGCTACTCAGACCTTGAAATACACATGGGTCTCGCGCTGGCTGCTTATATGGAACTGGCCGTTGTACATTCACGGCAGTTCATCTACGCCAGCTAACCAGAGATTAATTTACCCCTGTGAGCCACACCTGGGGTAAGTGGCCAAAATTCAGAGTGACAAACTGAGATGAAATAATAACGAAATGAAATAAAAGTTGTAAGATAAGAGCATTCATAGACGAAAAAGCTACATATATGATGTTTAAACTATATCTTTTCGAATATTTGCATCATTTCTGTACCCTACACATTTTTCCCTGGCTATACGGATTTATGTGATGTGGTAAATGAATGGTTAGGTTATTCCATGGGGTAAACGCCATTAAAAAAAAAATATATAAATGATTCGTGGTTCCCAGACATATCACTAACATCAGTGGAAACAACTGTGAATTAATTAGCAGTGTATATATAATTATCAGCAGGCAAAACACAATTCCTTAAATCATTTAGCTGGAGAACGCTATTTATGTTTTGTTCTTGCTATTTTCCAACGATGCTGTTCAGGTGAGGATATGCTGTCTGAACTGAAGGGGTTAACTGATCTCTTTTATTAACCCATTTAGTACTAAAGGTTTCTCACGAGTTACAGAGAATATTATGTTCAGAAGCAAAAAAAAAAAAAATCGTAGTGAAAGGGTTAACTTCATCGTCGACCGAATCCGCAGTAACTTAAAGCCAAAGAACATTTATATTATCGGCATTATTATTGCGTTCAGAGATAATGGTAACCCTTTTCTTGTACCCCGAGGACATCCAGCCTGCCCCTCCACCCCACAGCCCCGTACCCCCTCCCTCCGTGTCCGATTACCTACAGTTGTTGCGGAAAATGATCGATTGGCCGATAGAGGACGGGTCGATAGGAACAGGTCCGTTGTGGCCCTTGGATCGATATATGCAGGTACGATTGGCGGGTGAGGGTGATGGCTGGAGCTGGGTATGTGAGCGACTGAATTTGAGCAGTAAGTTGATTTTGTGGCTGTCAGAAAGGCATTTAGTGAGTGGTCTAGCTAGATTGAGATTCTTACGTGTTTATTATTAAGCCTTGAGAGCGAAAGTGTACAGTAATTGTTAGTCCTGTTGTCTCAGGATCGTTAATGAAGCAGTTGTGAGCCTTGGATATGGTTAGCCTGTAGTCTGCGATACAAAGCTCGTTAAGCAGCGAGGTACAGAAGCCATAGACGTTACTTTCACCAATATCTCAAAGAATTTCGAGCTTATCTACATTTTCATCATCAAAGCTTTAAAAAAATTTCCATTAGCGCCTTCACTTCGAGACTTTCTCCGTTAGACAACAGTATATCGTCTTTGTGTCTGTCAATACTTAATTATCTGTGAGTACTTAAACTAACGTAAGCTAACACAACCTTACACAGAAACTCTTAACCCAAACCCAACCTGATCCACCCTAATCCTAGCATAGCCTAACCAAACCTCATCTAACCTTCCCTATTCTAGCCTAACCTCATCCAGCTTGATCCGTCCTAACCTAACCTAAAGACCATACGCAGTGGCCACCCCTGAGGTCCCACTACAAGCCCGCGTTGTGTAGGAAACAGTACCGATGGATAACCCCAAGCTGACAGAAACTCGGTTAAAACTTCGCATCCCACACCAAAATCTGATCACTACGAAAATGACCCATAGTTCCAGGCGTCCGTAGAGGCGAAACTAGATGCCCAGGGTGGAGATGGATGCGACCCTGCTGCCTGCTAGGGGTGATGGACAATGTGCGCCCCAATTTTTACGTCAGAAGGGTTTTGGAGGGTGAAGTGAGGCGGGTCATGACGGGACACTGCACTTCGAGGCCCGGATTCACAGAGTAACTTATGATGGACTGAATCTCGTAACTTAGATTCTGATTTGCAGGACGTGGAATAATCAGCAAGTTCTTTATACCTGTCCTTCCTGAGAAACAAAAGACCACAATAATAATCCTCTCATATCCAGTAATTGTATTTGCAGAAGGAAAAATAAGATCGCAAAATTTTTACGTATTCCCTCTCATTTCAATTAAAAAAAAAAAAAAAGGAAAAAATACAGAGGACAGGGAGGTGAGTGTATGTTTTTTTTTGCGAAACTCTGTCCGAACACACAATACTGTAGTTGCTTGAGGAACTTACAGCGCTGTATGGACTCGTATTTGTTAATTTCCTGAACACAGGTGTTACGAAATATTGCTTTATTATACTTTTGTCATAACTCATGTAGCTACCAAACATAACACAGTCAGATTACAGCAAGTCCTAGTGTAACCTATACGGCTAACAAAACGGCCTTTCATATCGCTTATAAAGGCTCCAATATACTTGCATGCGTGGGTCTTGATTACCTAATGGCGGCTATCTACTGTGCTCGATCTCTGGCAGCCTCTTTGTTCGGTGCCTTATCCATGAGGTACTGTTGCCCTCTTTGATAATGGATTACTGCTGTGGAGACTTGTTTATCTTGTAAATTAGTTAACATCCTTTATAAATCAGGAGCATGGATTCTCGTGGGACAATTAACCTGCTTCTGAGGTCATGGGGTAACTAAAGAATGAATAGAGGTAAGATCCTTTTATGTAATCCTTTAATAAGAAGAAAAATGTGAACCAACACGCTTCAGTACCTGTTTATTTTAATGTAACCTGTTAATTCATTGGTGTATTATAATGTTCATCTTTCATCAACATAATGCATCAGTGATATGTAGAAATTAAAGTTTTTGTTCATTTACAGAGAAATATATTTATCATGATCATTATTCTGAACATCCATGGCACTAACTGATTTATTATGGCCAGAGGATGGGAACGCTGTCATATTAGCATCGGTCATCTGCTTCTCGTTGGTCTGTAATCAGCCATATGCCCCTCAATGCAGTGCCGTAAGAACCACCACGTCGCGGACCACAAGTGAAATAAAGTACCCAGAAAAAAGGTCCCACTGCATTGCCGATAGGGAGACGCTCTAATCACCGAATCAATAGGGAACAAAGCCGCTGAAAGTCTATCTACCCCCGCAGTGGCCGTGGAAAAAGTGCGCTCCTGATCCCACCAACGATCTCAGTCACTGGGGCCCACCACAATAGCTCCCAGACGCACATGAACCGAGATTAATAACCTATCGCTCATACCCGGGTATTAAGAGCCAAAAGAATATACCCCTGCGCACAGAGAGAGAGATGTGCGGGAAAAACTCCTACGGTTGGGTGGAAAAAAGTTGCATAATTAGTGAATTGGCTGGTCCTCCTCCCCTAGTGACGACCGCCCCCCTCCCCTCCGGTATCAGACAATGCAGGGGAGGGGACCGGCCTTACTGCACGTGATGCATCCCCTCTGGCGGCGTGCAGGGGCAGGGGGAGGCGGTGGAGTGGTGGAGAAGGGGATTGCAGAAGGGAGAAGGAGAGGGAGGGTAGGGAAGGAGATAGCTGGAGGAATGAGGGAGGGCGAGAAGGAAGTGAAGAAGGGAGCTGTGGGAGGGCAGGGGGCGAAGGAGAGGGCGGACTGGGAAGAAGACTAAGAGAGAGGGAAGTGAAGAAGGAAATTGCAAGGAGGTGGGATGGCATTGCAGAAGGGGGAAGGAAAGAAAGGATAGAAAGTGAGATAGTTGGAGGAAGGAGGGAAGGAGAGGGAGGGAGGGGATTCTTTGAGAGAGAAAAGGAAGGGAAGGAAGGAGGTCAAGAAGGGTGAAGGAGTGGGATAGAGGAGGGAGACAGTGAAAGGAAAGGACTCCACAAATAAGATGAAGGGAGGAAAAGCAAGGAGAGAACTGAAAATGGTGCAGGAAGGGAAGGAAAGTGAAGTGAGAGTGAGGGAAGGGGGCTGGGGGGAGGGGGAGAAGGAAAGAAAAATGAGAGATGGAGGAGGAGGGGAGAAATGCCAGGAGGGGCGTGCAGAAGAAAGGGAAGGAGAGGGTTGATGGAAGGACGAATAATAGGAGGAGCGGATTGGAAAAGGGGGAAAAAAAAAAGTAGGAGGGAGTTGAGGAAGGATGAAAGAGGGGAAGGAGTTTGTTGGAGAAAGTTGATGGGAGGAAACAGAGAAGGGTGACATAAGAAGAGAGAAGGGAAAGAGTGGATTGCGAGAGGGAAAGAGGAGGGGAAGCAAGGGTTGAAAGAGATGGTGATAAGGAGAGATTGACAGACAGACATAGATGAAGGGAAAGAAAAGGATCCAAGAGGGAGAAGACTGGAGGAGGGAAAGGAAGGGAAATGAGTGAGTAGAAGGGAGAGTGAAGGATAAAGAGAGGAGAGAGAGTGGGATGGAGTGGACTGTAGAAGGGTGAGGTGATGGGGAGAAGGTTGGAAGAGAGGGAGGGAGGGAGGTGGCTGGAGGAGGAAGAGGGGAAGGAAGAGAGGAATGCATGAGGGCGAGGGAAGAGGAGGAGGGGGCTGGAAAACAGAGAGAGAGCGGAATAGAAAGAAGACAGAAGAAAAGGGGGGAAATGAGAGGAATTCATAGTGAAAGAGTAGACAATAGGAGGTTGTTGAAAAAGAAAAAGAAAAGTGACTGACTGAAGGAGGTTATTGAAAGGTGTAGATTATCAAGAGAGAAATGAGACGAAAAGGAATAGGTGTGGGTGATGATAGGGGAAGGTGAGATGAAGGGAAGAAGAGGGTGTTTTGTGAGGGAAGATACTGACAAGGAAAGATGAGGGGAAAGATATGACGAAGCCAGAAGGA
Organism: Birgus latro; assembly: GCA_018397915.1. Classification (NCBI taxonomy): domain Eukaryota; kingdom Metazoa; phylum Arthropoda; class Malacostraca; order Decapoda; family Coenobitidae; genus Birgus; species Birgus latro. The sequence goes on along the minus strand of JAGKTI010020375.1, from coordinate 2,729 downwards.
AAAGATGGGTGGTTTATGATTAGAGAATTTGAGGTGATGATAGGAAGAGGGTGATAAAGACGACGGAAGTGATGATAAGGATGAATGAAGAAGAAAAAATTAACTTGAAGGGATGATTGATGAATTATGACGATGGGAAATGAGAAAGTTGATGATACTGAGAGAAGGAATAGATGAGGAGGAGGAGGAAAGATGAAGGAAATGGAAGTGTTAGTGATACCTGTGAAGGGAGTAACAAAGACGGAGAAATGAGTAATAAGGAAGTGGGAAGATTGTCATGAATTGGGGGAAAATGACAAAGAATGGAAGGTGCCGTGAAATGATAAGAAAGAGAAGAGCATTAGGAAAATATTACACGAAAGGAAGGAAACCTGCGAAGACCTGGAGCAAAGAGAGAAAAATATAATGGTTAGACGATACGATGGAGTGAAGAGTATACTGGCAGAGAAGACAAGCTGAGAGAAGGGCACTTAACTGTTTCTGACCGAGTATTTTTTCCTTGTCTTACCCTTGCCATCGCCCGACAATTTTACTTAGCTTTGGCGAGACACTTTAGGTTGGAGACGCTTAATTTATTTTGTGTATAATCCCTTCAGTGTCAAAGGTTTTCTCAGAGATTGAAAATAATTATCTGAAGTTAGGAAGAGGTGAATATCAAGACATCATCGTAGAAAAGTCCACTCAACGCTGGTCCTTCTTTAGTCTGTTCAGGCGTCGCTTTGAAATCCTTCCCCTTCCTTCTCTCATTCTGCCCTCCCTCCCTTTTCTCCTTCCAACCTCCTTCCCTCTTCTCTCTCCCTCTTCTCACCCTACTGTACCCTTCTAAGGACCCTTCTTTCCTTCCTTTTCGCTTCTCTCTCCTTCTTCGTCTTTCATTCCCTCTTCTTCCTCCCTTTCTTTTTCTCCCTTCCATTTCCTCCCGTACATGAACCCACTTCTAAGTCCACTTCTTTCGTTCCTCCAACTTCTCCCTTCTCCCTCCTCCTTTCCCTTTTCCCTTCTCCCTCCTCCTTTCCCTTCTCCCTCCCTTTTTGCTTCTCCCCGCCCCTTCCCCTCTCCTCTCCTCTTACCTCTCTAATCCCTCTCCACCCTTAGCATGACCACCACAACACCACTTGAGTCGACAGCTTTCATCATAACCCTCCCCTACCCACCCATCCACCCTCTTCTCCCCCTTCCTTCCCACACCCCTTCCTTCCCCCTCCTGGTACCCCATTAACCCCCTTCTCCCATAGCATGATCACGACAACACTACTTGTATATACTTTTTTTTTTTTTTTACGCCTATAAAAGTACCAAGGAAGTGGAAATCCTGTTTAAATCTACGGCCTCTTAAACCCAAACTTGGCGATGCATAGAGAATGAGAAGAGGAAATATGTTTATAATCAGTAGTATTGCATATATTTTGTCTCGCTTTGCAGATCAGTATTATTATTGTTCGTATATTGAAATTAATCGTTTCAGTGCGATGTCACCTGTTTTATAACGTTTTTGAGATGCTTTAACTTTTTTTTTCAGCTTACCAGATACACCAGGTAGCGAAGGGGTGATTTAAGCTCCTTTGTAGCCACGTAAAGTACTTCTAGACAAACTGGAATTAGAGGCTTTTCGTCTCATCAGCTTTTTTTCTCTCAGTGATTTGATTCAGCCTTATTCTCTCCTCGCTGCAGTGTTGCATCTCTCTCTCTCTCTCTCTCTCTCTCTCTCTCTCTCTCTCTCTCTCTCTCTCTCTCTCTCTCTCTCTCTCTCTCTCTCTCTCTCTCTCACTACTCGTATGTGCGTCCTCTCTTTTTCTGGTATAACCGTAGTCCTTCTCACACGTCGGACATAATTATCTTTAATACAATTCTTAAATTCCCTTCCATCCCTTGCCAAACTTTCCTCAGAATATTTTAACACGTCATGGCCAG
>JAGKTI010020374.1:0-16365 GCA_018397915.1 Birgus latro | reverse complement strand
GTGAGTGAGTGCATTTCCCTTCCTTTGATTTGAATTGGAGTCATGTAGCGTAAATTTATTTGCTTGTATTTAATAAATTTATAGTTCGTTTTCTTGAGCTTTGTTAAATGTAACAGTCGTGTTTAATTTTCCCACTTGTTTAATATAGTTTTGCTACTCTACGTTAGCACAACTCTTTGTATTAAATCACGAGTGGTACTTAGGCCAGCTTTTGGCATTAATCCTTAAATCTGTTGTGCTAGCTAGGAGTTTGGCTCAGCCAAGATCCTGTTTATCTTTATTATTATCATTTTTGAATGTTAAGGGGAGAAACTAACTTTCTTAGAGGCCAACGGTACAATATTACAGCCTAATTGAGCGTCTAGTCTCTGCTGTGTACCGTTGAGAAAGTCTATAAATTCTCGACTCTAGAGAATTGGCAAAGTGAGCCAGCATATAGTGAAATCGCTGCTTGATTTCACGAGTCTATTCTCTCGTAGTAAATGACTCGATAGTCATTCTTAGCACACACAGCTACATATTGTATACTCGAATTATACAATATCACATTATTCTTTTGAATTATACACATATCCTTTTGATATACCTAAATTTCCCCTGACAGGTGTGCCATAGCCTCATCCCTTGTTTGCTGAAGTAACTGCTGAGATGGGCGTTGCGGTAACCGAATGGAAAGGTGAAGGGTGGAATCTTCAGCATATGAGTGGATAGGGTTAGATGTACAGCTTAGAAGGTCATTGATGAATAAAAGAAAGAGAGTTGGTGATAGGACAGAGCCCTGAGGAACACCACTGTTGATAGGTCTAGGAGAAGAACGATGGCCGTCTACAACAGCNGCTATAGAACGACCAGAAAGGAAGCTAGAGATGAAGGCACAGATAGAAGGATAGAAACCGTAGGAGGGCAGTTTGGAAATTAAAGATTTATGTCAGACTCGATCGAAAGCCTTTGAGATGTCAAGTGCAATGGCAAAGCTTTCGCCAAAGTCCCGAAAGGAGGATGACCAGGAGTCTGAAAGGTAGGTGAGAAGATCGCCAGTGGAGCGTCCCTGATGGAACCCATACTGACGATCAGAAAGAAGGTTGTGACAGGAAAGATGCTTTAAAATTTTTCTGTTAAGAACTGACTCGAAAACTTTTGAGACACAGGATGTTAAAGCAATTGGACGATAGTTAGAGGGTTGGGAATGGTCACCCTTCTTTGGGACTGGCTGAATGAGAGGAAACTTCCAGCAAGAAGGAAAGGTACAGGTTGACAGACAAAGGCGAAAGAGTTTACCTAGGCAGGGTGTAAGCACAGAAGCACAGTTTTTGAGGACAATAGGAGGGACTCCATCAGGCCCATATGCCTTGTTAATATTGAGGCCAGTGATGGCAGAAAATACATCAGCTGAAGAAATTTTAATGCCAGTCATGAGGAAGTCTGAGGGGGGAAGTGATGGAGGAACAGCACCGGAATCGTCTAAGGTAGAATTGGAGGAGAAAGTCTGAGCAAAGAGATCTGTTTTATCAGTAGAAGAAATAGCTACAGAGCCATCAGAGTAGAAAAGAGGAGGGAAGGATGATGAGGTAAAGTTGTTAGAAAGGTTTTTGGGAAGGTGCCAAAAGGAGCGAGAAGAATTCGAGTTGGAGAGTTGGGAACATTTAGCACGGATGAAATTATTTTTAGCAGAGCGAAGAACAGACTTAGCACGATTCCGGGCAGAAATATAAAAAAGATGTGATTCAGGGGTGGGTTGGCTCTGGTACCGTTTAAAGGCCCTTTCTCTGTTGCGGACAGCATTAGAACAAGTGTGATTAAACCAAGGCTTTCTTGCATTAGACAGAGGATATGAGAAAGGAATGTATGCTTCCATGCCCGAGAGAATAACCTCTGTAATGTGCAGGGCACACTCAGATGGCTCCCGGCCATGGAAGCAATAATCATTCCAAGGAAAATCAAAGAAGTACTGCCTGAGGGCCTCCCAATCTGCAGCTCCAAAGTGCCACAGGTGGCGTTTCTTTGGAGGGTCCACAGGCTGTACCCGAGCGATAGGACAGGTTAAGGTAATAAGGTTGTGATCGGAGGAGCCCAACGGAGAGAAAAGATGAACAGTGTAAGCAGAAGGATTAGTTGTTAGGAAAAGGTCAAGTATGTTGGAACTCTCTCCAAGGCGGTCAGGGACATGGGTAGGGTGCTGTACAAGCTGCTGTAGGTCATTAAGGATAGAAAAGATGTAGGCTTGTTCACCAGGTGGATCAGTGAAAGGAGAGGAGAGCCAACGGCGGTGGTGAACATTGAAATCTCCTAGAATGGAGATTTTAGAGAAAGGAGAAATGGATAGAATGTGTTCCATCATAGAAGTAAGATAGTCAAAGAATTTTTGATAGTAGAATTAGGAGATAAGTAAATAGCACAGATATATTTAGTCAGAGAATGACAGGAGAGCCGAAGCCAGAGAGTAGAGACTTCAGAAGAATCAAGTTCAGGAACACGAGAGCAAGATAGATCGTTGCGTACATATACACAACAGCCACCTTTGGCTTTGAAATGAGAATAGAGAAAGTAGGAGGATACAGAAAAGGGTTTGCTGTCAGTTGTCTGAGACAGCTGAGTCTCAGAAAGAAAGAGAAGGTGAGGTTTAGAGGAGAATAGGTGGTGTTTAATGGAGCGAAAGTTATAGGAAAGGCCGCGAATGTTACAGAAATGGAGATGGAGTGAGTCAGACAGTGGTTCCAGGCAGCTCCGAGAGTCATCACTGGGAGTGGGGCGGATGGTGGGGGCATTTATGGTCCCCCCCCCTGGGGACTCTGAGGCACGATTATCAGTCGCCATTTTTAACAAAATTTGAAAAGGAAGTGTAGTGTGTAGGGTGTATGTAGTTTGGTGTTGACAGTTAGAGAAACTTTTATTGGAGACCATGCTGGTCTACTCTCTGTGTTACTGAGACACTGTAAAAGTTCAGCAAATTAAAATGTTTTACAACTGAAGGGTGATCGGGATCGATTGCTCTTATCGCTTTGTCAGCTGTGAATACAACAAAAATGGCAGATGCTGCTATTATACCTCCATGGCTATGAATGTCCATCTGGCACAGCTAATATCAAATACAGTATAGTATTATCTACTCAGTAAATTTTGTCCTATTTTCATAACATAGTACTATAAGTGGCTGATCCCTGATTCAGCACTGCTAAAGTACACCAATCACTGCTGAAAAACACAGTGTATCTGTAATTTCATACAGTACTGTTTAATGTTACAATTAATTTTCCTGTTTTCCTCAACCAGTAATTTAAGACTGTTTCCTTTTACAATACTCTAGTCTTGAATGAAACAAAATACCAGTGTGAGAAGCCAGCCTAACATGGGGTGATCGAATTTCCATATCGCTAGGCTTTAAATTGCTAAACCGGTAATAATGCTGTAATTTCAGGATTTATTATTTAGTGTTGCAAGTTTTTTCCCATTTTTCACAAACAGTAATATAAGACTGCTTCCTTCTATGATATTCTTATATCGAATGAAACAAAATATCAGTAAGAGAAGCCAGCCTAAGAAGGGTTATTGAATTTCCATATGAGACAGATGTCTGTTACGAAGACTCAAAAGTCACGTTAGCCAACATCTCCAATATAATTCCCTTGCTAGTTAGTGAGTGGATGGCAAGTGAAGTGATCATGATTGCCTTTCTGAAGGTTAGCAAGGAGTTCGCAAGTGATCATGTTCTGAGAATAAGGGGAATGCTAGGTGCTACACTGCTAATTGCTAAACTGCTGCAATTTCAGACTATTGTTTAATGTTGCAATTGTTTTGCCGGTTTTTCACTAACGGTAATATAGAACTGTTTCCTTCTATGATATTCTTGTCTTGAATGAAACAAAATATAAGTAAGAGAAGCTAGTCTAACAAGGGTTATTGAATTTCCATATGAGAGACGTCTGTTACAATGACTCAAAAGTCATGCTAGCCAACATCTCCAATATGATTCCCTTACCAGTTACTGATTGGATGACAAGCAAAGTGATCATGACTGCATTTCAGAATATTAGCAGGGAGTTCACCAGTGATCGTGTTAGCCTGTTAAAGTAGGGCTTATGCTAGTAAAGATAGATTGCTAAACTGTTATACCGCTAAACCCCCAGACCGTCACATGGACAGTTGTAAACACACTCTGCATCATCTGTTCTTGAACTTGGGTGTTTGTAATTGTAAAATCTGAGTAAATACACAAGCGAATGTAACTTTTTACAATAAATGAAAGGTTTTATACTCTAGAAAAGACTGCCAAGCAGTGAGATGATCATCTGTATAAGAGATTCTTCTTAACGGAGCCAAGCAACCTGCCTTAGTCTGGCATGCAGGATGCATGGGGATATTTAAAGGTAATTTTGAGAGAAAAATGTGTGTCTTATACTCCACGAAATACGGTATATAAAACACTACTGTACTGTAAACTGATAAACATGTCATTTATTTACCTTATTGTGGTGATCATAGCTGAAGTGGTTGGATAGTCCGAACTTCTAGCTTTATTGGACTTTTTCCGATCTACAGTGGAGCCCCTCAGATAGCGTTTTTTTAAGTAGCGAATCCATGAATAGCGACAGGAATGAAACTATCTCATAGGGATTAATGCTGCACGGTTAGCGTAAATCCACTAGGCATTTAACAGGTAACGAGCAGGTGGGCAGAGTTGCCTAGGTCGGACCCTGGTAACACTGATAGTAAGTGCGAGTCTATCGTCATTTACTTCATTGACCCATGTGGAGTGAAAGTACGTATCTTAAGCTTTTCTTATAACTAATCTCCAACTATCCTTCTCCTACCAAATTTTACAGTTTTAAATTTTTCCTTTACCTTTACTTTTCTCTTGGGGGAATGCTGGTATCTAGGCGATACTGACGGGTGGACGGTGAACCTCCCTGCAGTTACCCCAAGAAGAAGAAGAAGAAGAAGATTATTTGTTTATCCACGCGCCGCGCATTCATTCAACTTGTCACAGTCTCGCCGTTGTTAAAGTTTTTTGTGACCTTCCATTTATTGTCTGGCTACTGAGTGTTCTAATATCATGGCTTCAACTTCGGGGGCTGGCCCAAGTGGTGGTGGTGACCCAGGGAAAAAACAGGAAGTGCTGGTAATGTAAAAGTGACCAAAAAGGCCAGACAATACATGCGTGGCAAGCCAAAGAAACAATACTGCGTGGTGGAAAAGAAAAAGATAATTTTTTGAATACAGTAAGACCTCACTGTAATGGACTAATTGGGGCTCAGTCCAGTCCAAAATATGCGATTTTCCGATAAAAGCGACATCCGGACTTACCCCTGCTAATCCGGACTTTTTCCGATATATCAGACATTAGTCCGGATTGCATCAGTGGCTTTCACCACCATTGCAGTATTGTACTGTGTTATACCTTCACTACATTAATCAAATGGTATAATAATACTGTACTGTGCACTGAAAAACATGTCTTTTACTTGTCTTATTGTGGTAAACATAGCTGAAGTTGTCAGGCAGTCCGGACTGCTTTCTGGCTATATCGGACTTTTTCCGGTTTATAGGAGTTTAGTCCGGTAGCTCCTCGAGTCCAATAAAAGCGAATTCGGGTCTACTGAAGTCCGTTATATCGAGGTTTTACTGTATGTAGTATACATGTATCTTATTACAGTACTGAAGAAATATGACGTGATACTGATGGGTAATGGAGGAACTTAGGGGTATAGCTGAAGGAGTCCAGGACTGTATTAATTTTTTTAGGTAAGAAGTTTGTCCCTCGGGTACCAATTTCATGGATAGCAGCCATTTTGGCGGACTAATAAGGTCACTATCCAAGGGGCCCCACTGTATAAGAATGTAGTCCACTAGCTCCTCGATTCCGATAAAAGTGAATTCTGGTCTATTGAAGTTAGATATACTGATGTTTTACTGTAGTTAATATGTATCAGTATATAGAGATAAATACTGTTTTTCTATAATTAAATTTAAAACAACAGATGAACTCATTAAAATCCATTATTTCTTTCTTTTTTCCCTCAAATGCCAGGCTGTTTATACTGCACACCACAGCACATTCTTACTCACTGCACGGGCATTGTTCCGAAAATTGCCTGTTTTCAAACCTTAATATCGCGGAAACTGTAGCAGTTAGGGAAACAATTTAAAGACCATATTACACACCAACTCTTCTTCTTGTGAATGGAAATATCCCCATGGTATAAGTCATCATGTCGATGAGTAAGGATAGGATGTAATGAGGAGGACTAATTTGTAGTGCAAGAGGTAGGATGTGTTTCTGCATGTGCTTGTGGCTCCAACTGTGGCTTTGCTCTCAGTGTGATAACTTCTCCATTACTAGAGAAACTAAACACAGTTGTGTCCAAGGCATGCCCTATGGCAGTATCACTGCGCCCTTTCCTAGTATTCTTGGAAAGAGGCTTGGCAGGCATGGATGAAACAGAAGTCCACCTGAGGCAGGAATGGAATCGAACAAGAAGGTTAAGAAAACATCATCTTTCACCTGGCAGAGTCAGAGAGGCAACTGAGGTGTAGTTGGCTTGGGTGGCTGGACTCTCTCCCTAGCTTTTGGTGACATGATAAAGTGGTGGCCACTTCAATCAGTGGCACAAAATACACTTGTGTTTCTAGCCGTCACCTGGCGTCCCTAATCCACAAACTTTGGGTCGGATATAACCGTTACTCGGTGCCTAGGGGTTAAGAAAATATAAAGGCCATTAAAAGTAGAAATACACTATCTCCAAAGCAGTTGCTTTTATGTATATTAAAATCACAGACAACACAAACACAATTTTTAAAAAATCAAGTACATTGAATGTTTACAGCATTTTATTTGCCCTAAAAATATCCTGTACAGTGCTTCCTCCAATTTTGCGAGAATATGGTCGACAAGAAACTTCGCAAAATCGAAATTCGCAAAGTTTAAACAATTAAATATATGCAATAAAGGTAAATTGGTCGACATCACCCCAAGGTAAGCATTTTTTCCCACTCTTTCTTTCGACTCTACCTCTTAATTTTATGATGATAAATGAAACAAACATGGACTGATGTATTGTACAGTAATATTATTATGAAAACATCATAGGTAAGAAACATAAAAAAGAAAAAAATGCATATTTACACTGATGTGAAGACTGGCGTGGTGTACGGGACTGGTGGCGGGGCAAGGCTTGGGTGCGACTACTGTGGTGTAAACAAACGTGGCGGGGCGGCAGAACACCGAACTAGGAGGCACAGTACGCCCAGCGAACCATGACGTCACTACTCCGCGTGGCAAAGTAATGCGGGAAGACGACTTTCCCACCACTCGACCTCGCAAAGTGTGTGATCGCTCGCAGAGTTCATAAATGTTACAAAATAAATGACTTGGAACTACCTCGCAAAATTGGTGATTCGCAAAGTTAAAGTTCGCAAAGTTGAAGGATGTACTGTACTTGAGTCCACACTCCCGATGTTATGGTATTTTCCCCACATTCAGTCTCAACTCAGTGTGATATGAGACTGCTGTAACTTGCCCCTGATGTCTCGTCACCTACAGATAACATGTTCACTTTCTTAACTGAAAAATTACTGTTTAAACAAACCGAATGAAGTGTGACAGGCCTTTTCTGCTCTGACTGGTATAATACAAACATGCTTTTGGACTGTTTTGTTGCCATCACTAATTATGCACTCACACTAACCTCTAAATACCTCCACAGTAGTATAGAAATGTGACACTTGTTTATATACACAAAACAAAATGCAAATTGCAGTAATCTCCCATTTATCAGGACATCCATTATCCAAACAATCCATAGCCCAGACGCTGTGATCTGGCTATAATAAACCATTATATGTACATTTTGCCATTTTATCTGGACGAAGTGCTTGTGTCCGGGTGGAAATTATGGCCACATGAACATTTTCGCCCTCCTGGGCGGGAATAGCCTGATGGCAACGAGCTATCTGGCTCTGTAGTTCACCCAGTGTCTCCTCAGCCATTCCCAGTTCCTGCATGACAACCAAGGATATATGTACATGTGTGTGTGTATATATACATATGTGTGTGTATTTATGAGTGAAGCAATCACAGAAAAATCACAAAATCATTTGTGTTTTGTTACAGTAGTTCACAATATACTATAAAATAACACTTTCAGTCACTCTCAAATGGTTTTAGTGAGATTTGCGTTCAATTTATTTCATAATATATGTGTACAATCGCTCAAAGAAGTGATGACTTGCTTTCATTAAGTTTCGGACAAAACTTCCTGGGTCTGGCAGTGTTCATTTAGGAGATGGAAACACTCTTTGCCTACCCTGCAAACATTACTTATGGTGTAAAAAAAATTAATCTTGCAAAAATACTAGTTAAGTTTAGCATTTTTTTTTTTAATAGATCAATCAAAAAATAAATAATCAGTGACATCTGGCACGTTTTCACGACTCATGCCAGCAGTTACCAATGAAGCGATTTCTCTAGCTCTTTTTTTTTTTCTTTTAGGTCTTGTCCATTTTTTTTTTTTTTTAAAGGTCTTGCCCTTTTTTTTTCGTTAATTTTCCTCAGTCTGGCGGATTTTTACTGCATCCAAGACTAATTTAGCAAATTTCAATAATTTTTCCTTTGGCAACACTGCACGGCATGCCTTCCATCAGTCATTACCGCACAGGGGATGTTGTAGATGTCTCAAAACCTTTGTCACGGTACCCCCCCTCCCCCTTATTTTCAATATTCTTTTTGATTTTAATTATCTTCATTGTCGCACTCATGCTTTTGACTATCAACCTCTCCATCTTTAGTTCTTCCATGCAACTGCCCTACTTGTTTTATGACATTTTGGAATTTCGTGTGAATAAAAATGACCAGTTTTCCACTTATGATTGCACTGATTTCACTAACGTCACTGAATGCCGGCAGATTAATTTGCTTCTAGATAGCAACACAGGTGGTAAGTGGTTGTTCTTGGGCACATGTATTAATCCATCTGTCTTGGTCTTGTGCTATGAGGGGCTCCAGTAGCAATTTTCCTATGTTTTACCTCTATATCGCTTATCTCTTTGCTAACTGTTAAGGTTCCAGTATATCTGTCTTCCTGGAATATTTGCTAAAAAAGAGCAATAATCTGCTTGCACTGATAGGCTGTAGTTTCTTGCTGACGATCCATCTTGCTTTCAGCATTTACGGGATTACCCGTGTGAATATCATCCTGCATAGAGAATTAAATGTGGATAATAATATATCTTTAGATGTTTATTTTTCAGATTTGATGGCACTAATGATTTCAACATTACGATTATCTGCGGCTTTTACTTTATGGGACATATTTCTTCCAGTTGGGTCAAGGATTGTGTGGGTAAGAGTGAAAGTTGGACTACAAATGTGGGCAATTGTGTGCGTGTATGCGCCAACGCAAGATCGTGTAAGTGGAGTGAGAGAAGAGTTTTGGACAAATGTGGAAGCCTGCTTGGAAAAGTTTGAAAGGAATGAGAGAGTGTTTCTGATTGGAGATATGAATGGAAAAGTAGGGAATGAGAAGGTGGATGGAGTGGTTGGTGAGTGGGATGTGCCTGCAGAGATGGATGAGAATGGCAGTGCTTTAGTGGACATTTGTGCTGGGAGGGGGTTGGTGGTAGCTAATACCCTCTTCAGGCACAAAATGATCCATAGGTATACATGGCAAGTGGTGAGAAGAGAGGACGGTGAAATGAATGAACGGAAGGCAATGATTGACTATGTGTGTGTGGATGAAAGGATGAGAAGATGTGTAATGGATGCAAGAGTATATAGAGGTTGGGGGACTTTCTGACCACCACTTGGTGGTGGCCAGAATCAGAATCCAAACAAGATGGAGGAAGAGAAGAAGGGAAGGACAGGAGGAAGTATTTGTTACAAAGAGGGTAGAAAAGTTACAAGAGGATGGAATAAAGGCTGAATATAAAAGGGAAGTGGAGGAACAATTGGGTAAATATAGATTGGAGCAGATTGGGGACGTAGAAGGTGTGTGCAAGGTATTCACAGAAGAAATCTGTGCAGCATGCGAGGTGGTGTGTGGGGTGAAGAGAAGACGAAAGGGTGTTCAGGGGACAGCATGGTGGACTGAAGAGGTGAGAGAAGCTGTGGCACAAAAGAAGAAAGCATATAATAAGTGGATGAGGAACAGGTGCAACGAAGAAGCTGAGAGGCGGTTGAGAGAGTTATATGTAGTGAGGAGGAGAGAGGTGAAAAGATTAGTAAGAGAGAGTAAGAAGAGAGTGGATGAGGAAATTGGAAGGAATTTGAGTGCAAAGTGGAGGGAATGTAAGAAAATGTTCTGCGAAGGAGGTAAAGAGAGCTAGACAGGGTGCCAACGAAGTCAGTGGGGGTGTGAAAGATAAAAATGGTAGATTATTAGTGGAGAAGGGAGAAAAAGTAAACAGATGGAGAGAACATTTTAATGAACTGTTGAACATAGAGAATGAAAGTAATGCAAGTATAAGTGACTGGGGAATGGCAGGGAGAAGGAGGGTTGTGAGAAGAGAGGAAGAAATCAATAGGATGGAAGTGGTGGAAGCAATGAAGAAAGTTAAAATGGGGAAAGCCCCAGGAATTGATGGAGTGTGTGGTGAAATGCTGAAGCATGGGGGAGAGATAGTAATAGAATGGATGTGGAAGGTGTGCAGATTGGCTTGGGAGGAGGGTAGAGTCCCGGAGGATTGGAAGTCAGGTATAATTATTCCTCTGTACAAAGGAAAAGGGGAAAAAGCAGTGTGTGGTAATCATAGGGGCATTTGCCTTCTCAGTGTAATAGGAAAAGTATATGGTAGGATATGTATTGACAGAGTTAGGGAAATTACAGAGGAATTAGTTGGAGAAGAACAAGGAGGTTTTAGGAAGGGAAGAGGTTGTGTAGACCAGATATTCATTCTTAGATCCTTAGTGGAAAAGTTTCTAGAGAAGGGCAAGATGTTGTATGCAGCCTTCATGGATCTGGAGAAAGCATATGACAGGGTGGATAGACAAGGTTTGTGGAAGGTATTACGAATATATGGAGTAGATGGGAAGTTGTTGAAGGCAGTGAAGAGTATGTATGAGGGTGCTAAGGCTGCAGTGCATGTGGATGGCAAACTGAGTGAATCTTTCCATTTGAAGGATGGAGTGAAACAAGGATGTGTCATGTCCCATGGTTTTTCAATCTGTACATGGATGGGGTCATAAAAGAGATACAAGGTCGGGCAGTGGATGTTGGAGCGGCCCTAGTAAAAGAGGGCAGTGTTTGGAAACTCCCTGTACTGTTGTTTGCAGATGATACTGTGTTGTTGAGCGAAGACGAAGAGGAGCTGCAAGGCTTGGTAGATGAGTTTGGGAAAGTGTGTAAGAAATGGAATCTAAAGGAGAATGTAGGGAAGAGTAAAGTGATGGTCTTCGAGAGAAGTGAAGCCAGTGAATGTACAGTGAGCTTGGATGGGAAGGATATGGAGAATGTGAGTGAATTTAAGTACTTGGGCAGTGTGATGTGTAAGGATGGAAGTCTGGAGGGTGAAGTGCTCGAAAGGGTGCAGCAGGGAAGGAAGGTTGATGGTTCGTTGAAAGCAGTGATAAGAAACAGGGAGGTGAGCATGGAAGTGAAAAAGTTGTTACATGACAGTATTGTGATATCAACTCTAACATATGGAAGTGAAGCTTGGACCCTGTTGGAAGGACAGAAGTCAAGACTGGGAGCAGTGGAAATGAGTTATTTGAGAGGAGCATGTGGAGTCACATGGAGAGACAGACTAGCAAATGAGGAAGTGAAGGAGCGTTGTGGTGTGGTTGAGGACGTGATGGGAAGCATTAGTAGAGACACGTTAAGGCGGTTTGGGCATGTGGAGAGGATGGAGAGTGAAAGACTGACGAAGAGAGTGTATGTGAGTGAGGTGGAGGGGGCGAGAAGGAGGGGGAGGCCGAGGATGAGATGGAGAGATGGAGTGGAGAGGTATATGAGAGAGGGGGGTGTGAGTTGGAAGCGTGGTAGCGAAATGGCAGGGGACAGAGTGACATGGAGGCGATTTGTTTGTGGCCACCCCGTGCAGGATTGAGGCGTCTGGCAATAGATAGATAGATAGATTATTTACAACACCGGTTAGTGATACTGGTCGGTAGTTGAGTGGATTTTGTCAATTCACTATCATGAATAAGGGGACAATGTTTGCTTTCTTCCAAATATCAGGTAGTTTACCTTGACCCAAGGATTCCTTAAATATTAAATATAATGGTCTACTTAACTCCTTTGCACATTCATGTAGCACCCAACATGAAATTTCATCTGGACCATTTGCTTTTCCTTTGTCTAATTTACTTAACTCCTCCAGTATTTCTTTTTCTGATATCTGGTAATATGTTTGGGCATGCATGTTCCATATCATCCCACTCAAAATTATTTTCTTCTGTAAAAACTGATTGGAAATTCTTATTTAGTGCTTCACAAATATCTTTCTCTTATGTATAGAGGATCCCTTCATCCGTAATGGATTGTATTTTATCTTTTATTTTGGTTTTGCTTCTGATGTAGCTGTAAAATAGCTTCGGTTGATCACAACTTTTGTTAATGATGTCCTCCTCAAGCTGTTTTGGGGCTTCTCTCCTTATTCTTGTGTATTCATTTCTTGCCTGTTTTTAGTTGTTATATGCCCTCTCACTATTGTGTCTTCTGTATCTATTCCACAACAAGTCTCTTTTTTCTTTTGATTTTTTACATTCTTTATTAAACCATTTCTTTAGTGTCATTTCTGCATTTTTGTGCCGAGGGATGTAATTTTGGACTCCTGTTTGATAAAGTTCATAGAATTTCCTACATATAACATTTAAATCATGTCCTCTAAGCTCTTTTTCCCAATCTATTTCTAAGAAGTATTTCTTTAAGTCATGGTAGTTTCCCTTTTTATAGTTAAGGCTCCTTTTTGTAACTTCCAGTACTGTTAACTATGTCATATGCAATCCTGACTTTGCAATTTAGTACTGCATGGTCGCTTTTTCCAAATGGAGGGTGATACATAATAATGTCAATATCATTTTCTTGCCTGGTAAATACAACATCTAATACTGATGGTACATCTAGTCCTCTTTTTCTGGTGCCTTCTTTTACATGTTGTGTTAGGAAAAACTCCTGCACAAGGTCCAGAAGCTTTTGGTCCTAACAGCTTTCCTAGCTTTTTATATCTTGAGTACTGTATTCCAATATATATTTGTATTGAAATTTCCAGATATTAAAATTCTTTCAGATTTCTCCTCCATTCTGTGTAGTAATGCTCTTAAACTTTGAATTATACTCTCTGCCAGGTCTTCATATTCGCCTTTTTCCTAAATGTTTAATTTGGGTGGCATGTATAAATTTGCCACAATTACTTTCCCTTCAGACATACTAATCTCTACTGCGATCAGTTCTACCTGTAAGGGTATATCTAGTTCTACTTCTTTGACTTGTAGATTTTTTTTTTTAATATCATAATTCCTCCTCCTTTTTTTAAGCTCCTATCTCTTCTCCATATATTATATTCCTCTAAGTTTAGGGTATCATTTGATATCCTCGATGTTAATATTGTTTCAGTTAGGCAGACAACATCTGGTTCCTTTTGTTTAATGTAATCATTCATCAGTAGAAATTTAGATACCATTCCATCTACATTTGAGTACATCAGCTTAATCATATTGTTTGCACACTTGCCATGACTGAGGTCAACTACCTTCCTCCTTTTTATTCCTTCCTTTATGTACCACTTTCGTACCTGCAATCCAATTACTTTGTAAAAAAATGTGATCTTCTCTTCCTCTGATCTTCCCTAGTTCTTTGTTTTTGCCTCCTCCCTCTTCTCTTTTAGTAATCCCAGTTCCTCTTGAGTTAGGCATAATTTTAACTAAACATTTTTGAAATCCTCTTTTTCCATAAGTTTCTTTGCATTTTTCAGTATTTCCTCCACAGCGTTTACACTCTGGAAGGTTACTTTCAGGGGCCTTGATTTATTTCTCTCGTATTTCTCTAGCCTTTTGTGTTCCTCTATGTCTTTACTACAAATTTCCTCTGATACTTACTTCAATATGTTCATTACATTTGCCATCTCCTTTTTCTCTCTCGAAATCTTACTTTTTATTTCATCCTCTTCAATACCAGTGATTACTATAGATTTGTTGATGTCTGCCGAATCTTTGACCAGTTTGAGTATGTGTGTGTATTTATCTAACTGTATTTACCTAATTATGATATACAGGAAATGAGCTACACTCGTGGGGTCCCGTCTCTTTTTCTCAGTAAGTCAAATTTTGCTTTAAACTCGTTTAAGTTTCTAGACTGGATGATCTCTTTGTCCAGTCTATTCCACAGGTCTATGCATCTATACGGAAAACTATATTTCTTGATGTCCTTCAAGCAGCGTGGCTTCTTCAGTTTCAGTCCATGTCCACTTGTTGCTCTCTTATCCCAGAAAAACAGATCTACTCTATCATTTTAATCTACTCCTATCATGGTCCTGAACACTGTAATCATGTCACCTCTCTCTCTCTGTCACCTCTAGGGATGGCAAATCCAGCCTTTCTAGCCTCTCACAGTATGGCAGATCTGTCAGACTGGCAACCATCTTGGTTGCTGTTCTTTGTATTCTCTCAATCTTGTTTATATCTTTCTTTTTGTGTGGGGACCACACTACTGCTGCATATTCTAACCTGGGGTGGATCATGGCCACTATCAGTTTTTTCATTATCTCTTCATTCATGTAATGAAATGCCACTCTTATGTTGGTCAAGAGTTTATATGTCTCTCTAACAATCTTGTTAATGTGTTTTTCAGGTGACAAACTATCCTGGACCAGCACTCCTAAATCTTTCTCTTCTCTCGCTTTTGTGATTGGTTCATTACCCATCATATAATTCAGTGATTGGTGCTTTTACCCATTTCCAATATTTTAAATTTTTTTGCGTTGAATTTCATTTCCCACATCCGGCTCCAGTCATGTATCCTATCCAGATCCTCCTGCAGCATTTTACAGTCCCCTTCAACCTCTACCTTCCTCAAGATCTTTGCATCATCAGCAAACAGACTTGCATAATTGTTCACTCCATCTACCATATAATTTACGTAAATCAGGAACATTACTGGCGCCAACATCGAGCCCTGTGGGACACCACTTGTTACTTCTCTCCAGCCAGACGTCCTGTCCTTTATTACTGTCCTCATTTGTCTGTCTCTCAAAAAGTCTCTCATCCATTCCAGGAGGTTACCCTTCAGTCCTCCTATATGCTCTAATTTCCACATTAGTCTCTTATGGGGTGCCTTGTCAAAGGCCTTCTCCAAATCTGAATATACACAATCCACCCAACCATCTCTCTCCTGCAGCACATCAGTCGCTCTTGAGTAAAAGCTCAACAAGTTGGAAACACGTGACCTTCCACTTCTGAATCCAAATTGACTTTCGGTCACAATATTCATCTCTTCCAGATATTTTATCCACCTGTCTTTCAGAATCTTCTCGCACAATTTTGCAACCATGATGGTTAGGGACACTGGTCTATAGTTCAGGGGTTCTTCCTTGTTTCCTCCCTTGTAAATTGGTACCACATTTGCTCTCTTCCATTCTCGAGGCACTTTCCCTTCTTCTAGCAAACACACAATTAAACAGTGAATCTTATCTGCCAGTTGTTCTCTGCATTCCTTCAGCACCCAAATTGAAATTCCATCTGGTCCTGGGGCTTTCCTTACATCTTGAGTTTCCAGTAATTTGTACACTTCCTCCACTTCCACTTTTATATCTTTTATCACCACATTCGTAGTATGTGTGTGTGTGTGTATACCATTGCATCTGGGAGAAAGTGTTACTAAGGCATAAGGGTGGATGTTTTCACTATACTCAATACATTTTGAGGTGAATAACTGTTTTTAGTAAATTCCAAACAGTTAAATATGCTTTGTTTATTACTGATGTTTTGAGGCAAACATAACTGACAGTGAGGGTGTGATACTGTGATGGGAGGGTACAGACTTCTGTATACCCTGTTCCCAAACACACTCGCTATACAGAACTTTACTTATGAAACGTTGTACAGTAATCCTCCATTTACCTGACATAATAGAGCCAGAAGCATGTCCGGAAAATAGATCCTTATTCATATTGGACTTTAGCCCCCCTTCGAACATAACGAGGAAAGGAAGGGAGACACTTGGGGTTTGGTGGCAGCTAAGGTCTCCCATCTCATTCCTGTATATATTCAGGGAGAGAGAGAGGGAGGGGGGAGGGGGGAATGGGAGGAGGGGAGGGAATGAAGGAAAGAGAAAAGGGACAGATTCCCTTTCTCTCTCTATCTCACAAAGACAGGGGAAGGGAGGGAAGGAATAGAGAGAGAGAGAGAGAGAGAGAGAGAGAGAGAGAGAGAGAGAGAGA
>JAGKTI010020373.1:0-16368 GCA_018397915.1 Birgus latro | reverse complement strand
TGTTCTTGGGCACACGTATTAATCCGTCTGTCTTGGTCTTGTGCTACGAGGGGCTCCAGTAGCAAATTTCCAATGTTCTACCTCTATATCGCTTATCTATCTGTTAACTGTTAAGGTGCCAGTATATCTGTCTTACTGGAATATTTGCTAAATAAAGAGCAATAATCTGCTTGCACCGATAGGCTGTAGTTTCTTGTTGATCAATCTTGCTTTCAGGCTTTCAGCACTTACGGGTTTACCCGCGTGAATATCATCCCGCATAGAGAATTAAATGTGGATAATAATGTATCTTTAGATGTTTATTTTTCCGAATTGATGACACTAATGATTTCGACATTACGATTATCTGCGGGTTTTATTTTATGGGACATATTTCCTTCAGTATTGTTGATTTTGAATGGAAAATAAGTATTACGCGAGTTTCTCCGCATTTTAACCCTGAAACCGTTGAGCGATAGGGAGTGCGTTTCACATTCTTTCGTACTGCTAAGCCTCAACTTTAGTGTATTGTGGTTTCCTCTTCCGTAATGCGAGATATACACGGTAAAAACACTAATATATTACTTTTTGGTGTTTTTTTTTTAACCCAAATACTGCTCTTTTCGGTGTGCAATATTGAAAATATAACATGGCCGTGACAGTTGCCAGATACCACTGCCGAAAGGTACTGGGAATCGGGACATCACTTCCTTGGGCGATTGTACATATAAATTCATACCAAATAAATAAATAAATACATAATTTGAAGTGACGAATTAGTTACCCATTCCATGGTTCGTTCTTGTTGAAGCCAGGTACCCTCATAGAGCATGACATGGAAAGGTAAGGGTGACTCACCTGTAGCAACATTTAGAAGCTCAGGAGGGCTATTTCTCTATGAATTTCCATGTTTCTCACCGAAAGCGGAGGTTTGAGCCCCCCCCAAAAAAAAAAATCCAAAATTGGTCGGGATTGGGGAGGAGGGGGTCAGTGGCGGAAAAACAGCCAGGATGTGACGGGTTAACCACTCGTGCGGTCTGTGACCAGCCACACGAGTCCTCATCACCTACTCACTCTCTTGTCAGCGACCCTGAATAATCGGGATCATCGGCCAAAACTCTGAATCCAGATGTTCCGTGTATTGAGGTGTTACCTGGTGTCTTTGTGAAACACTCTTATACAAAATACATAGTACTCAAAACGGCTGATGGTACTTCCTTCTGGAACTTGAACTGTCTATAGATTCACAGTGGTCTAGTTACAGCATGTGGATTTGCCCCCAAGGTGTCCTTGCAGGGCAATGGTTCTCTGTTACTAGAGGCCAGGAATGAAGAGGAGAGTTCACGCATCCAGTCCTTTACTATGGTCGCTGGTTATCCAGTATCTGCCTCTCATCACTTGGCCTTAAATCAGTCCCGTGCGGTTGTGTATTCTCATGACTTGGTCTCTTATTCTGATTCTTCCCTCCTGGAGGGGCTGCCTCCTCAGGGAGCTGTAGAAGTACAGAAAATTATGTATAAAGCTGATGGGGTTGTACCACCCGTGGCCACTCTTGTCTATATGTTTGATCACCTTACCTTGCCAGAGGTTGTCACTGCTATGTGGTGGAAGCTTAAGGTTAAACCTTATGTTCCCCGACCTATAAGGTGCTGTTATTGCTATAGATTTGGTCCTGATCGCCGTTCTTGCCGGCGTGAAGCATCTGGCCTTCCTGAGGTCTGTGGAATTTGTGGTGGTGTTTCCTGTGGTATGGCTGATTGTTCTCAACCCTCTAAATGTTTGAACTGTGCAGGAGCGCATGCGGCCTCCTCAAGGGTTTGTGATGTATACAAGTTTGAGTATGAGATTGTTTCTGTCCGAACAAAGGAGAAATTTTCCTTCTCTGAGGCAAAGGCCAGGGTAAGGGAGAGGTTCTTTTGGCCTGGGGTTACCATTGCTGGTGTCCTGTCTCGCCATAAAGCTGCCCAGCATGTGCCCCTGCCATCACACTACGCCCCATCAGATTCTTGGGGTTCTACTTCCCAGCTTTCTTGGCCGGAAGGTTCAACTGAGGATGTGCAGCCTGGAGGTGGCTGTGCTTCCTCTGGGGAGGCACCTCCTGTCTCTGGGGGTGTCCCCTCTGGGGTGGTGATTCCTGCATCTGGGAGTGCCTCCCTCATCCCGGTTCCTCCTGTGGCAAACACCCATATCAATGTTACGCCTTGCTTTGACACATCCAAAACTCCCAGTGTCCCTCCTGTGCATGGTGAGCGTCGCCGTGGCTCCTCGGAGTGCTCAGCGATTGAAGCACTGCTGCCAAAGATCTCTGCTGTGGAGCCCACTACTCCTCCTTCTCGGGATGCTCAGGGGTCGGGGTTAGTGCAGGCTGAGGATGGCGTTTCGCTGACGGCCCAGCCACCACCAGACAGTGGTGGTGGCCAGGTTGTTGATGCACCTGCACAGCTGCCTGAGGCCAAGCCCTCTCAGGGTTCCAGTACTGTGGGATGCGCTACCAAACGTGCTCCTTCTCGTGGTGGCACTTCCTACTCTAATCCAGTTAGGGAAGCTTGCGGTCTTCATGCCAAGCCATCTCTTGCTCCACCATAAAAGAAGACAATTGTCCAGAGCTCTTATTCTTCCTCCTGGTTATCTTCAGCCGGGCGGCACACTGTACACCATAATGGTGCCAGGCAGTCCTATTCCAAGGGCAGTTCTAAGCAGCAATCTAAGTCTGGCTGCTTGTCAGGGGCAAGGTTGATTCCCCCCTTAACCTGGTTCTTCCTTTGCTGTGGGTAGCATGGCATTCTCAGCCAGTATACTACGATGGAATTGTCGAGGGCTGCGTGGTAATTAAGAGCAGCTGTGGGCCCTCCTGACTTGTTCCCCTGTGTGCATGTGTCTCCAGGAAACAATTGTAAGGTTTGCCACTCCTTCTGCACAACCTGGGTACAGTGCTTTTTACTCAGCGCCAGCCCAGTGGCACATTGGGGGTGGTGCTGTTTTGGTGCAGGCCGACATCCCTCATTGGCCAGTCCACCTCCAGTCTGACCTCCAGTGTGTTGTGTGCAGTTATACGCCTTCCTCTGGTATACAGTTTGTTCCATTTATTTTCCGCCCAACACAGCAGTCGGTAGGGTGGAACTTGAGAACCTTCTTGGCCAATTACCTACGCCCTTTCTTCTTTTCGGGGGCTTTAATGGTCGCCACCCTTTGTGGGGTGACTGTCTTGTTAACAAACGTGGGAGTTTGTTGGCGTCCTTATTGGAGGATGACGATCTTCTCCTGTTCAGTACTGGGGCATTTACACATTTTCACCGCCAAACATATTCATTTACTGCAATTGACCTCTCTCTCTGCTCTCCTGACTGTCTCCTGGACTTTACCAGGGAGGTTATGGAGTATCTAGTCCCTGTTCCCGTCTACCGAGGTGGAGAGTGGTCAAGGTAGACTAGTTCTTTTCTCTTCTCTGATTTCTGTTAATGTCTCAGTTGAAGACTTTCTGCATATTGGTGAGGCTGTTTCATTCTTTACCTCCGTTCTGCATTCTGCTGCCCTTCATGCTGTTCCTGAAACCTTTGGCACGTATTGCTATCGACCTGTCCCATGGTGGAATGTGGATTGCAGTGTTGCTGTACGGGCTAAGACGTTAGCTTCCTTCCGTTATCGTAGATGCAGGACAGAGCATAATCTTGTTGAGCAGAAGGGCACGAGCTAACAAGCTAGGCAGGACTCTGTTAGCGTGTGTCATTTGTAAACTCAAAGACGCCAGTGTCTCAGGTGTGGAAGAGGGTTCGAAAGATTTCAAGAAAATTCACTCAAGGCAGGTCCCCAGTGCTGATGTCTAATGGTGAGCCTTTTGGTAACCCTGCAGCTGTGGCTGATATTTTTGCATCTGCCTTTGCGGCGGTCAGTCAGAGAGATACTAGCTCACCAATTTTTGCCAGTCAATGGGAGATGGAGGAGGCAAGGGTGCTGGACTTCCGTTCATGAAATGTGGAGTTCTACAACCTCCCTTTCTCTTATTGTGAACTCCATCTGCCTTTCCCTCTGTCATGACACCTCACCAGGGTCGGATGAGATTCCCTACGCAATGCATCGCCACCTGAATAATGATGCATTGTCTTTTCTCCTCAGCTTTTTTAATAGAATCTGAAAGGAATCTTCTTTTCCCTCCTCTTGGTGTGAGGCTGTTGTCCTGCCATTACAGATGCCGGGGAGGACATAGTACAGGCCAGTGCAGTATCAGCCAATTGCCCTAACATCTTGCCTGTGTCAATTATTTGAAAAAATGGTCAACATGAACCACTGTATGTCCTAGAAAGGAATGAATGTCCCTCTCTCAGTGTCAGTCTGGTTTTCGAAAATGTCACTAAACAACAGATGCACTTGTCCACCTTGAGGCTGCAGCACGTGATTCTTTTGCTAGGCAGCAGCATCTGGTGTGCGTATTCTTTGACCTAGAAAAGGCATATGATACTACATGGTGGTTTGGTATCTTCCAACAACTCCATTCTGTTGGTTTACGTGGCAGGCTGCCCCTATTTATATTAAATTATCTGTGTGGCCATTCATTCAGGGATAAGGTTGGTGTCACCCTGCCTCCTTCGTACCCTCAGGAGGAAAGGGTGCCTCAAGGAAGTGTTCTCAGTGTGACCAGTTTTCCTCTAGCATTGGGCAGTATTGTGTCCTCAGTTCCAGAAGGGGTGTCAGCCTCACTGTACAGTATGTTGATTTGGCTCTATGGTGTGCTGCTTCCCTAATGTCTGTGGCTGAACATCGCACGCAGCTCGTTCTGGTCAGGGTGTCTCGGCCACCATGTGTGGCTTCCGTTTCTCCCAAACAAAGACGGTGGCCTTGCATTTCTGCCGCTTGAGTGGAGTTCACCTTGACCCAGACCTTTAGTTATATGGCCACAGGGTGCGATGTGTGGATGAGACAAGATTTCTTGGACATGTTTTTGACATGAGACTGACGTGGGTACCACATATCCGTTCATTATGAGTTTCATGCCTCTGTGCCTTGTCTCTACAACGGACTCTATCTCATTTGTCTTAGGCCACTGACAGAACCATCCTGCTCTGCCTTTAGAGTGCCTTAGTAAGGAGCACATTGGACTGTGGGTGTGTGGTATACTCTTCTGCTACTGAGGCAAGGCTGCAGCCACTAAATTCGGTCCATCGTGCTGGGATTCGTCTCTCATCTGGGGCTTTCCGGTCTTCCCCAATTGAAAGTCTATTGGTTGATGCAAACAAACCGGCACTGGATCCCCGCCAGCAATCCTTAATGGTGCAGTGTTGGCACCGCCTTCACCATCTTCCGGCCTCACTGGGTTGTAAGGCTGTCTCCGAGGTCGCTCTTCTCCCCTTTTTATTACACCCACCCTGGCTATCCACGCCCGTTTGGGTACAGAGCGAGGGCTGCCATGGGGGAGTTGGGCATTCCGTCCTCCCATGTTTGCACTGTGCATGTCCCGAGTGGCTTCCTGGCTTTTCCCGAAGATACAACCATGTGATTACTTCCCCGAGAGGAAGGCCTCTCTTTCCTCACAGGCAGCTTTGTCTTATTTTCTAGAACATGCCTCTGCTCACAGTGACTCGATCCATGCATATACTGATGGCTCTAAATCCCGTGTGAGGACAGGCTTTGGTGTCATTTTTTGTGATTTTAGCCACGGTGGGAGTCTCCCTCCTCCTGCAGCTGTTTTTACCGCTGAACCTACTGCCATATTAGTCACAGTTGAATTGATTTTTAGTTTTCCCTCAGCTTCTTTTGCCATTTTCAGTGACTCAGCCAGGGCCCTACAAGCTTTGTCTCGTGGCTTCCCATCACATCCCCTAGTCCTAGCTGTCTTGGAGCGGCTGTTCTTATTATGTAGGCGAGGATACTCTGTACAACTGTGTTGGGTCCCTGCACATGTAGGGGTCGTGAGCAATGAGCGTGCTGATCTTTGGCGTGAGCTGCTGCCTCTCACCCTTTCTCTCCTCATTACCATGTCCCATCCGAGGATTTATGTACAGCCACTGTGGAGGTTGTCTGTTTCTGTTGGCAGAGGAGGTGGGATGCAGCAGGGGCGAACAAACTCCGCAGCATTCATCTGAACCTGGGCGATGGGGGGTATGAGGGACTGTCCCGACAGTGGGAAACTCTTTGGCCCGTCTCCGGATTGGCCACACTAGGCTGACTTATGGTTTTGTAATGGAGAGGGCGCCCCCTCCCTTCTGTGATGGTTGTCCGGTTCCTTTGACTGTGCGGCATCTCCTTGTCGAGTGCCCCAGTCTTGGGGACCTTCGTCGGCGGTACCTTTCCAGGTGCCGAGCCGACAACGGATCGTACCTTCTCTCCTCGGTGCCTGGGGAAGGGGCTTGTGTTATGGGGGGAGGCACCTTCTCCTCTGTGTTGCGTTCTGGTCGTCTCCACAAGCTGTAGGGCTTTGCCATATTTTAGCTTGAGTTTTAATGATAATGTTCTGGTTTAACCTTTATATTTCCACCATGCTTTAGTTTGGCTGTTTCTTTTATACTGTTGGTTTGTTTTATGCATCGTTTTGCTCTTTGGTTTTTGTTTTTTTATATATTTTGACTTTCTTTTATTGTTTGTGTTCGGCGGCATATGACCTCTGCTGTTGCGCCGCCATGTCACATTTTCATTCATTCACCACCACCACCACCACCACCACCACCACAATCATTATCATCATCATCATCACACCATCACCACCTCCACACCACCACCATCATCATCATCATCATCATTTCTGGTATGCAGAGTGTGGTGATATAAGAATGATCTAAATAACACATAATAGGATAGCAAGGTGTAGCAAAATAAATCACTTACGAAAGTGTGTTAGGGAGCTTTCTTGACCGACGAGAATACGGATCAGGGCTTTTATCTCTGCATTGCACACACACACACACACACACACACACACACACACACACCCCCACACACCACCCCCCGCTCTCACCCTACCACTCCCCGGTGGNTGTAGCAAAATAAATCACTTACGAAAGTGTGTTAGGGAGCTTTCTTGACCGACGAGAATACGGATCAGGGCTTTTATCTCTGCATTGCACACACACACACACACACACACACACACACACACACATACACACACACACACACACACACACACACGCCGAGAAAGCAATCCCCGCTCTCACTATTGCCAGCGCGGGTGTCATAACTATACACTTGGGAGGCTGAGTCGCCTACCATCCATTAGTACGATGGAGTGATGCTTTGAAGTTCGGAAGGGCCGTATTTTGGTCGTATGGAAGCTCCGTAACACCTCTTCCTTAGCTATTTATTTTTGTATACGGCTTATCCTTCTGTACGTTATTTATGGAGAGTATGACGATACTGGAAGGATTTATGTAACAGAAGGGGAAAGTAAGGCGTAATAAACAAAATAAATCTCTTAGGAAAAGGTGTTAAGGAGTTCCAGGCAGGGCAGTAAAGGACTATATGGTGTTTGGATGTGATGACTTTATTTAACCTAATATAAACAGCTGATCCCAAGGCAAAGTTAGGTTAGGATAGGTTAGGTTAGGTTAGGTTAGGTTATGTTTGAGTTTAGTATGTTAGGTAAGACTGGGTAAGGTTTGGTTAGGTTAGGAGAAGTTAGGTGAGGTTAGATTAGTTTAGGATAGGTCAGGTTAGGTTAGGCCAGGTTAGGTTGGATTATATACGGGAATGAATGCCGTATTGACACACATAATACGCTTTGTTGGAGCAGAGGCTGTCAATCATCGTCCTTCGTTCAAAGCTGTCGGTGATATCCGCAAGCAGGGCACAGTCGTAGCCGTTTGGGTAGTCCGGCTCGTTGTAGTCCCACAGATTGGATCGCATATCTACGAGGCGTGAGTCAATCCACGCCCATATACCTTCCTGCCCTGCGTCACTGGCACCCACCCACACGCTCGTCAACCCTGTGGACCCCATGCATAACAGAATTAACACGTAGACTCTTCCAATGCCTTCTTTGAGCTCGCTAGCTGACTGGTTTATTCAGCCTGATAAAGGAATGGTCAGTGTTGCGAAGCTGGTCGGACATTTATCTCATGATTTAAATCCCGGTGCGGGTTGTGGGTTGGTAGGTAAAATGAGTATTTAGGACAATCAATACAGCAGGTAACTATAGTAACATGGATGGTACAGTGACCATAGGCTCAACACTTAGTGTTATTAGAGATGAGCACCGTGGCTAAACACCTTCTATTATCAGTTCTAACTTTATTATTCGTCACCGGAGTTGGATAAGGTTAAGCATAAAATAAACCAACAGTTGGAGAGAAACTGAACGGACCTTCACTGATGATGTGGCTAATTAGGTGGTGGTTGTCCTCGCAGCTGACGTCCAGTACTGCCAGGTCGCCACTCAACCCTTGGCAGTAGGTTCTGGCGTCATCCCAGTTTCTACTACCCAAGTCACGCTGCGAAAAGTAGTAGCATTGTTCACCCACCGCCTCAAAGGAGTCGGGACAAGACCCTGAAAAAAACAAAACAAATGTATGGCTAGTAGAGAAGAAATTTTGGCTTGTAGTCTGGTCGGTAATGGAAGCTTCAACCTCTTTGCGATTTGTTTTTGGACACGGCTGGCTAACATGGCTTTGTACATTATTCATGCAGAATATACAGCAAGGTGTAATAAGCAAATAAATCGCCTAGGAAGAGTTGTTAGGGAGCTTCCTTGACCGACGAGTACAAAATAATAAATGAATGAAATATGAAAATTAACCTTGGGCGAGGACGAAACTGGCCAAGAGGCTGACGAATGTGGTGTATGAAGCCATGACTACACTGCCGCACACACACGTGTGTGTGTGTGGATATTTGCCCCAACAGGTGGGGACACGGGCAAACAAAGAGCCCGTCAGAGGGCGCGCAAGCGCGCTGGCAGAAAAACGTAGAAAAGCGGGGCTCCAGCAGACAGATGTTCGGACGAGGATTGGCGGGAAAAGCAGGGGAGGAGACGAGGGCTGGCGGAAGATGGTGTGGCCGGCTGCACAGGTCGAAAATCAAGGAGGGCAGGGCCAGGCGGGCAGCAGGATGGACGACGTGGCGCCGATCGAGGAGGCGCCGACAGCTGCAGATCGATGAACCCGCCCCGACGCTGCCCTCAACCCCCTTGCCCTGGATGGTGTAGGGCTAAGGACTCGCCCAGCTCCCCAGCAGCAGACGGAAAGCCAAGAGGGATGGCCCAGTCACGGTCGACACACACACACTTATATACCCTACATACACGCTATCAGTTCCCCCCCCCCCAACACACACACACACCCCACTTTAGTTGTCTTCTCGTCATTTTAGGCGATTTGTACATTTTTTTCCTTAGCGATTTATTTAGCATATTACGCGTTGCTATTTTTTTTTGGGGGGGGGGGGTATTTTTAATACCAGACTGAATAAATATTCTGCGAGAGAGATGATTCTGTATCTGATTCTGACTTTCAGAAAATGTTTTATCAAGATATTCAAAATCACTCAAGACCTTCTACGGGCCAGTTAATCCATGCTGAACCGGAACTACCTGCATCATAACTAGGATACGAGAACTGGCGTCACGTACAGCTGCCAGGATGATTATATACGGGTGTGTTAAGACAGTTCCTGATGTACTTTCACAACAATGCTCGTTCACCTGCAAACACGTATCTTGGTTGTATGCACCAACTCTTGAGCACCTTCAGTGTCATAAATCCCTGCATTAATTTAACACAAACTCAAGGTCGGGCCACCTGGAGTCCTCGTAGAGTGACTGTGGACAGAGGGAAACTCCACAAGGCCAAGGATCACTGGCTGCCCTGTGAACCTCAGCCCCTCTTCATGACGGAGTTGGAGACAGTAAGTGGTCACCAGCGTGTACTGTGACGGGCGTGTACAGGGCACCAAGTCAGGATGTGGGATATTCATTAGGGAGTATGAATCTCCCACACAGTACGTGGACACAGTCATTTCAGAAAGATTCCCTGACTGTCTTTCTTCTGCAGGGAGAGAACTGTATTCCGCAGAAGACTTGGTTGTGTTGTATCTTTATCTAAGGATGTATTTCTTTACTGAGTGAGGCAGCTCTATATGAATTAGTGTCTGCTACTCGTACAGACTGTGATATAGTCAACAGATATCTATCAAGCATCCCATGTATTGAAAGCACAGCTCGTAAAGTCCTCTTCACATGGATTCCTTCCCATGTTGGGATACCCTTCATTCACTGAAAAGACTGACGACCTACGAGTATCTCACAATGCCCTGCTGTTGGACTCTCCTGATATTAATGATGAATACAGGTATACCTCTGTCAAAAATACGATCAGCTCTCTTAAAAGTCATCACATTACTATAGACAGTTCCATGCTAGCATAACAAATGGCAGCACTAGCTCTATTCACTGTGTAAATGTCTCAGAATACTCAGGTAACACATGGCCAAAAAAGTGCACTTTATGACGCTGTTGTCATGAGACGGAGGCTTAGGTATAGATATTGTTGGGAAAATACGAGAGATGACCCTGTACCATGTGCAGTTTGTGGGGCACCTGCAGTACACAAACACTGCATCACTACACATTGGAATCACTAATTACTGCCAAGCATAGAAACCCACAACCTAATACGCTGGCTGAGTAAATCTCATGGTTCACCAATGAGAGTTTCCTACTTCCCATCCTCCGGGAATATCCTGAATTTGTACCTCAGTTCTAGAAAGCACTACCATGTATAGTTACACATACAAATACTTGATGTTCTCCAATCGATTCTTCCTGTTGTCAATATCCATTACGTTACTCACGACTGTGCATTTCTCGCTTGTATATTTACGTCACAACCTCATTGCCTACGTCTCCCACTACCTAGCCATAGTTGCTAACAATTTAGCGTACTACTCGAGCCATTGTGAGAGAAAACGCTGGCGTGTACAATGAAGGACATGTATAAAATAAATAAATGAATAAAAGTAGTGAAAATTGGAGAGAGAGAGAGAGAGAGAGGGGGGGGAGGTGTTGGTGAGTATTTCGGCCATCACTCACTCGTGGAGACCTTGCACTCACCGACCCCATTCAATCCACTGATAAGGCGGTGCGGTGTCTTCATCATACGCTCGGGCTAATGGTGCCATGCTGTGCTTCTATACCGCTCTGATGCTACTTCTCTCTTCTGTGTGTAATGTATCTTATAAACTCTCTTGACATTTATATAGATGCAATATTTGGGGTTAGACAGATGCACGAGATGGCCTTGTTTAAGGATATGAGATTGTAATGTGTTATGCGGCATACCCCGAGTTCAACTCCTTGCCCCCTGAGTGTGAGCAACTGACTTGGGTTCTTTTCAGGACTGGGTGTAGAGCAGGCAACAAAAGGAACAGGGCTCAGACACAGGCTAACCAGTCTTACACGTATATTACCACGAAAGATACAAGTGCAGGACACAGTACAAATAACACAATACTAACACAATATTAATATATAAGGGTAGGAGCTGGACTACAGGACACCAGGCAGTTATGAGTGTCACCCAGGTGTGGGAGGCATTCTGTCAGGTGTGCACTTTCATGAAAAGCGCAGGTCCCTGGTCATGTGGTATATCATCCGGTGTGGGCTGCGGGGCGGTGTCGAGGGAGGCTCCTCTCTGTTGGGGCCTCGTTGTGTGTAGCGGCCCTTGGGACTGGAGCCGAACAGGGGAAGCAGGTGCGCAGCTCTGTGCCAGCCCTTGGAGGAGGAGGGCGTTTTGCTAGTGCATCTAGGTAGGCCCCAACCTGGAGTCGCCGGAGCATCCCTTGGTGGCTAGGAGCTGCGGTCTCGCCAGTGTAGAGAGGCCATCAGGGTCTGCCTGCAGTGTCTCGTCCTCAGGGAGTCTGGCAGTGGCTGGTGACATCGGGGCACTGGCTGTAGTGAGCACACTCCCGGGTTCACGATGGGGCTGCTCCAGACACTCTCCAACAGGGACTCCGCTGGGGAGCAACCTCGGCCCCTAGGGGTGTGAGGGGAGCGAGAGGGGCGTCCCACTCGGCCTCTGGAGGAGTGAGGTGAGCAAGGGATGCTACCCTCATCGGGAGCCACAGGGGTAGTGGACGATGGAAGTACGGTGTATGTTCCCCCCGACGGGCACAGTGGGTGCCGCCGTGGTCTCACTAGTCCCTGGGACTTCAGGTGAGGGAAGTACAGTGGACATTCCCTCCCCAGCAAGCATGGTGGGCGCTGCTGCAGTCCTGCTCCTAGGGGAGGCCGCAGACGAGGGAAGTATGGTGAACGTTCCCTCCCTGGCAAGTACAGTGGACATTGCCATGGTTCTGCTTTGCCCTGGGATGGCATGTGAGGGAAATATGATGGAGGTTCCCTCCCCGCCGAGCACAGTGGGCGTTACCGCGGTCCTGCTCCGGGTGGTGGGCTGCAGACGAGGGAAGTACAGTGGATATTCCCTCCCCGGCAAGTACGGTGGATGTTGCCGCAGTCTTACTGGGGACTGTGAGAGCACAAGTCCCATCCCGATTCTGGCAAGTGCTGGTCCGGCTGAAGTGTAGTGCGGCAGGGTGGCCTACTCCCCCCTGGCTCCGTTGAGGGGAAGGGGGCGCAGGGTGGCGGGGGTGTTGGCCCGTCTGGCTTGGGCCCGTTATGCACCTCCCTCTAGTCTCTCCCTGGGGTGGGTGTTTCATCATCCCATCTGCGCACCTCTCTGGTTCCCCCTTGGGGTGGCTATTTCATATTTTTTAATGCAAGAAGGAACTAAAAACTAAAAGACCACAAAATTGCCAAGAGAGAGAGAGAGAACAGTAAAATAAAGATCAGTACTTAAAATTCGTTCATTTCGAGATGTCTGGACACATTGCACTTAAAAGACTGGAGGTAATAGGCAGAAGGAAATACAGACAGTGGGAGACAGTTAAAGTGTTGACCTGTTGCACATGAGAAAAACTAGGAATATAGGTTAATTTCTGCACTGGAGAGTTGGACAGAAAAGGAATGAGTGTTTTGTGGACTTGGACAAAGCTTTCGACCAAGTGCCAAGGCAAGTAGCAAGGTGGGCAATGAGAAGGTCAGGAGTTGAAGAACGGATAGTTGCTGTGGTTATGGCGATGTACGTAATTGTGAGAAGCAGCGTTGGACTAAATGCCACTTACAGCAAAGAGTTTGAAGTTGGAGCACAGCAGGGATCAGTCCTGAGTCCACTGCTGTTCACAATAATAGTGGAAGTATTACTGCGAGAATTTAGAGAAGGTTGGCCATGGGAGCTCTTATACGTAGATGATCCAGTGCTGATGACATTGGCAGATTCAAGGTTGACAGCATTGCCATCGATAGTTTCAGCACTGATAGACTCGGCATTGATAGATTCAGCATTGACTGATTCGGCATTACCAAAGTATGAGGGACAGCCTATCTAAAGCGCATTGGAATTCCCAGTTCCCACCAGCCCCTCCGTTTTAGTCACCTTTTACGACACGCGGGGAATACGAGTGTAATGGTACCCCTCCCCCCCACCCGAGGAACACGATTAATGAGTCTAGTCATTTTGCCGTGCAAATGGAAATCGTGCAGATGGGTACACTGAAACCTATGTTATAAGGACAAATGGGTCTGGAAATGTCCCAAATTTTCCCAAAGTCCCCCTCTGACCCTCTTCCAAATTTTTTACTCTCTCCTGAGCATACCAGACATTAACTGTAGTACACATACAGCCTCAAACATCGCCCGGGAAAAGAAAGGGATATTTAAAGTGTACAACCTGCTGTACAGGGTATTCACCATAAAGAGTCTCAGTGTTTGAGTGGCGGGGGGAAGAAGGAGTTCCATGGTTGAGGGGCTAAAGGAGGGGACTGAAGTGCCTCTAACCCCTCTGGGGCTGAAGCTAAGCCTCAAAGCCCTCAAATTTCCCCTCATCGTCTCTGTCAGGTTGTGTGTTGAGCGCTGTGGAAGTGCTAGGACGTGCAGACTGGGGAGACTGTGATGGCAGAGGCGGCACCGGGGCAGCAGCAAGGTAGGCAGTGATGAGTCTGAGGGATGAGTCATTATTCCTCCTTATGAGCTTGGTCTTAGGCTCAGCTGGCAGTCGCTCGAAATCGCTGTGGAGAAATTGAAGTTTGTCGTTGTTGTTCTTGCCCTCCATAATGGCGTCTTTGAGCCTACCCTCAAGCTCTAGGATGTTGCTGAGCTGCTGAAGAGTAGGACCTTGATTGCTCCTCTTTCTCTGCTGTCATTTTCTGTGATGATGCTTCTATTACCTTATGTTCCTACTCGTTGACCTCCTGGATCAAACTGTCGAGGTTAGTCATATCGAAGGGAGACTGAATGAACTGCACGATGTCTGCACGGGTTAGGTTGGAAAAGCCTTTTCCTAGCAGCTGTTGCACCACCTCTGCCGCCTTCCCTAATGTTTCAACGACTGGTGTGGTGGAGACTACTGGGCAAACAGGTCGTGGCAGCTTTCGCCATCAGTGCATAATCGACTCCTTTATTACGTCGTTCCATGCTGTAGTGATGTTCAGCAAAGCATCTCTGATGCTGAAAGACTTCCAGTATTACTTGGTGGACGTCACTTGTGGAGATGGAGTGGCAGGATTAGGCAGGTTCACCTCCAGGTCTCCCCAAACCTCAGTTGCCACAGCCGCAGTGTCACTCCCCTGGTCGGTAGCCTTATGCATCACCTTGTTAAGTGCAAGCGTAGCACGGTCCCTTGAAGCTGGCAATAATCTCTTGGTCCAAGGGCTGTATAACACTAGTAGTATTTGGTGACAAATAACTTGCACACTGGGTGACGTTCCACCAGGTACATAGGGAGGTCTGGACAATTTGTGGGATGTCACCCAGCCGCAGGCAGTGTGCCCGTATTGGACGCCTAACTGTTCAACACTGTCATTTCTTAGAGGCCGTGGTTTAGAGATGTGATGGATGACCAAGGGCTTAACCTTGCCATCATCTGTGGCACTGCTGGCAATTAAATTGTCAAGTGGTCTGTGAAGGCCTCAAACTGGCGCACTGAGGTTTCCCCCCTTCGTCAGGAGATGTAAGAGGGCAGCCACTTCCAATATATGGCAGTTTCGTCCATGGTGATGATCTGGTCTGTTTTGTAAAAGCTCTTCTGTATCACCTTCCTGATGCAGGAAGGGAATACCTCAGCGGTGGCAACAACTGCAGCAAATGCCTAACCAAACAGTCTTGCATGGCGCAACACTCTGAACTGCCTAAAGTGATGGAACCAGCCCTTGCTTGCCGTAAACACTGGTGGATATTCCTCACACATCACCTTGGCCCCTTGGCATAGATTTCCAGTGCCTTCTCATGGATCACTTTGCTATCTACTGTCGTACTTACTTCACACCGGGCACACACATATCTGTACAACACCTTCTCCATTTTCAGTAACACATCATTACCCACAGAAACCCTCCTACAAGTATCTTCAATACCAGCTACGTGCACTTCACCCTCTATTTTCTTTCAGTTTGTTCTCACGGTGCGCACAGTTGACTCGTTAACACTGAACTGGTTAGCCACTTCTATCAACACTCACCACCATCAAGCCTGCATAGTATTTCTCTCTTTTTCTCATAAGATAGAGTTTTTTGGAGTGCTTTTTCTTCGGCACTAGAAGCACTTGGACACAGGAAAGACATAACATTGACGGCACACCACGGCCCCGAAAAAATGCGCGTTTTGTACACGAAAAGGCAGAGGAAGGTCAAAGCAGGGCAGCATGAACAATGGGGGGAGGGCATGGGGCAGGACCGGGGAGGTGAAGGCTGAGTGTACAGGTGCGGAGGCCATGTTTAGCGGCCACGCTGGCATTTGTCACCACGCGGGAACTTCAAATACAGAGGGGTCCCTCCAGTAAGAATTTTGCTGTGTAATCAGGGGGAGTTACCATCATCAGTGATACAGGGTATGGTTTATGTTGCTGGGCAAATAGCTATTAATGCAAAGAGGAACCGTCCTGCTCGCATGCCTACTGTTCCCAGGGGATCCCGCACCCCAGGGAGTATTGTCAGGTGGAGGAATGGAACTTTTGGAGGTGGCTGTACATTGGGTGGGTTCCCTGTCAGTCAGCCGCAATACAGGATGCTAAATGTATGATCCAGCAGACACTAGAGTAGCATTATATTGTTACTCTACTTTCCATGCATAAAGGTGCCCCAGCTTTTGCCCAGAGCAGGAACTATTACTGGTACACAGAAACTCACTCAGCCTTCAAGGGTCACCTTATGTCTCGAGTCTGTATCATGTATTAGTGATCTACAGCAGTGACAGTAATGCATCATTTTGAGTAGTCATGGCCTTCCTTCTGCTTAATTATAAAAACTTTGTGTTCTGTCAAAGAAATCCAAACATAGCTTAACTGTTAAGTGTATTTTGATTAGCTTAAGCAGTGTTGGGTAGGTTAGGTAGTGTTGGGTAGGTTAGGTAGTGTTGGG